>CM040243.1:243417471-243695901 GCA_022545495.1 Chrysanthemum lavandulifolium | reverse complement strand
AACAAACATAAAGGCCATAATAAAGCTAACTATTACATATTAATTACTAACACTTGATTATGGTTTAGGAGTGATTCCAACATTGGCATGCCAAGCATCCGGTGCAACCGTGAATCGGTGTCCAACAACCAGGACCTACGTCTGAACCTCGACCTCCTGGAAGAAAAGAGAGAAGTCGCTGCAATTGAGGAGGCACGTAGTAAAGCCAGGATGGAGAAGTACTACAACGCCAAGGTTCGTGGCACGGAATTTAGACCCGGAGAGTTTGTCTACCGCAGTAATGAGGCTAGCCGGGTGGAAGACACGGGTAAGCTGGGTCCCAAATGGGAGGGACCATATGAGGTAATGGAAACACTTGGGAACGGAGCATACAAACTCAGAGGACCAGACGGAGAAAAAATATTATGTGTAAGTCCAACATATTATTCCCATTTTTGTAGTTGATCGCAGACCAGATCCGGACAATGGGGAGGATAGTTTAAATTCCTGTCTAAGTTGTTTTTTTTTATTTTTTTTATTTTTATTTTTATTTTTTTTGTATTGTCTTTAATCATTAATGAAATGTGGAGCCTAGCCCGCTTCACAAATTTCCCCAAAAAAACACAAACTTATTTACATCTTTAGTAATCTTATCGCATATCCGCGACACGTGTGTAAGAGGTATTGCAAACCCAGCACAAGGATGAGCAACCTCATAATTGACTCAGGCATATAAGAGGTATTGCAAACCCATTGACCAACACATATTACCCCCGGAACGCAAAGTACGGACATATAAGGGTATAAAATAAAGCCCGGATTCTTTGACTCCGGCAACCAAACAAACATATGAATACGATCCAAGTATAAAACATATGTAATATTATTTAGTCAAGTTTCATAAGTACAAGTAAGCAGGGGCATACCCCCGGATTACAAAAACAATGGGCAAAATACAACTAGTCTAGCGGGGACACAGCCCCGGATCCGATGCAAACATACCTATCACAACATACAACGGGCGCATACCCCCGGATAAAGAGACCATTCATAAAAGCTCCACAAAGATGAGAAGGATCACGCATGCTGATCTCAGTAGCCTCTGGAGGCACACTGGTTGAAGTCTTACTAGCAGTGTTCAGATCCGGATGATGCAAAGGAGAAGCCTCGGAAGATGCAATCACAGGATCCGGACGCTTGGCTCCAGAATCAGACTCATCATGAAGCTCCACAACCGGAATTGCCTCTGAGGCCGTAGTTTTTGCAAGGCCAAAACACTTATGTTAATAATATGATCAAACACAAATAACCGTGACCACTATATGAAATGTCTTACCGATAGCCACTCCCAAGCCCAGCTGTGCCAGAGGAATAATCCTTTTCTTCTTCGGATTTTTAGAAGGGATATTCAATGTGACTCTCTTCTTCCCAACAGCCTTGCCAGCCTCTACAGAATCAATGATGGTCTCCGACACCAAGGTGATAATGTTTTCTGACGGTTCCACAACCCGGCCAGCGGTCTCTTCCTGTAGGGTCCTCTCACTCTCGTTCAGAATCCTCTCCCCGGACTCTACCACAAACGGATCTGGCTGATTAATAAACGAGAACAAATCCATCTCTTCAAAAGACAAAACAAGTAGTTAGGAACAACGACACATAAATGGAATTTAAAGACTGACGCGAGAAACCCACCCTCATTATCAGATATCATGAATGTGGGGCGCGCTGTCTCATCATCCCAGGCGCGACTCAGACCAATCAAACACAAAAATAGCTCCGGATATTTTTTGAACGGAGCACGTTTCGTATCCAGCAAGGACAATAAACCAAGGTCCACGTCATCATCCGACGGGGGTGGATCACGGTCAACTGAAATATTGTCGTTCCACGGGATCGACAGCGGAAAGACAGTGGAATCAACCTAGAAGAATTACTCTTTCCAATTCTTGACAGAGTCAAGAGGAGCGGTGTGACAGACCGGGACCACTAACGACTTAGGACCTTTTCTCTTCTCTAAGGTCAACCACCCATTATTCATGCCAGAATAATATAACTTCCTAAACAAGGCTACAATGGGAACACCACCATGGACGCGACAAAGGATCTCGAAATGACTAATCCTCGCCGCGGCTAAAACAAACAGCTGCGACAGATGGATCTGGAAGTACTCTAGGACGCTACAAAGAAACTTAGAGAGAGGGATTCTAAAATTACAAAACTCAAAAAACCGGGTATATACACCTATTTTACCCTCTGGCGCATCTCAAATGGTATCGTTAGAACCAGGAAGGGTTGGATGTACCTTATCTGGGATATGGTACTTTAGACGAAACGCGTCTAAGTCCTTTTGCTCTAACTCACAAGTGAAATCGCTAAGAAGTTTTTTAGCCATTTGAAAAACAAGGAGGGGAGGAAAACCTAACCTGAAAGGAAGAAACGAAGATAAAGGCGTGGCGTTTTCTCTTTAAACACACTCTCTAACGCAGGAGCAAAAGTAGTAAAAAAAGGTAAAAAAAATGAGGGGTATTTATATACCCTTCGAAAGGAAAAGTAACCGCCTATCGGGCGGATAAGATGAAGACCGCATCCCCGATCCGTATCTAACGCCCATAATCAAGTAGATCGACGGATGAGATGATAGCGACAAGCGTCACATCGGTCGACATTCTTGCGGTCAAGAAGCGGCTCGCGTTTCTCAAGGGCCACCAGTAACACTTATCTACTAAATAGTGGAATGTACAGTCAGCACGAGCAAGGATAACCCGTGACACGAGGTACCACGGCCAATGAACATGATTAAGTCTAGAACACTTGTTCCTAGCCAACAAGCATACTAGACTGGGGGGACTTGATCGTGTACAGTACCCCCAGGACACGCGTAGAAGAGCCGGTCCAACCCCGGATCAAGACCTACCAGTCCAGACTTACCCCGGACGTCATTCGTCCCCACAACACATCACCTAGACAAGGGATATTAATCGCGGATACACGATACGTCCGGGGAAGTCCTAGCTGCGTCTCAACCAAAGGGTAAGGAATCTTACATGGGAATGAGGTACTGTCGCCCACAGTCCCCAAAAGGGAAAGCGCGGTGGATTGTCGCCCAAAACCATCGCTGTCACAACAAGACAACCTCACGAGTTGACTTACGTCATTTCCACTCTGGCTGCTCGTTCTCATGACCCGTGACCATGAGAACCCGACAAGAAAGTCCAACATATAAATAGGGTCTTCGCTCTTCGCTCAAGCAGAACTTGGACTCACTCTCTCTAGAATACTTTATCTTTTTAAAACCAATACTTACTCTCACACCCGAGGTTGACCGCGGAAAACCCCCTCCGCGATGAGACTAACGGTGTTTCATTTTCTTAGCATGTACAAGTCAAAATTCTCTCACTTAATTCAAGATCTATTCCATCAAAGATAGCCTAAACTAGCCTTAGTGCGAAAGAACCCAGATTTGTCTTAACAATTTTCAAAAAAGAAAAAGTAAATACCGTATGATTAATTTATGCTCCCGCCACTAATTAGAGTTTTAGTCTGATTGTATTTTGAATATACATGACCAAAAGTTCTAGCTACTTGTATGTTTTCCTTTCTAGAAAGATAAGTATCACATGCATATACAGAAACTAAAAACATCTTCAACGAAAAATTAATAGAAAAGGTCACAATGAGTTGAGGTTTATGTATCGCATATCAGAGGAGGTTTATAGAAAAGAGGAAAATCAAGTTAATGGGTATTAACTTCTTAATAACAAATGGAAAATATAAAAGGGCCGGTACCTTGGCATGCCAAAGCTACTTTTTTAGTGTCAATCAACGCCATTTCCGCATATCACTTTTAATAGGCACACTTCAAAATAACATCTCCTTCGTAACATGCTATTTGGGCCTTACTCACTATTTTATTTTCTTTTTTTATTTTTTCAAACAAACTAAATTTCATTCATTCGTCAAATTAAAATAGACTGGCTAGGTCAACATATGTCAACGGTGAAATATCATATTATCATTAAGTATCGCCTATTGATTTCTTTATTTTCGGTTGATGAGATATGTCCAGTTTGTCGCAAGGCGTGTTTGGATTCCTTTGGGGAACATGTGGTTCATTGTAAAGAGCTCTCAGGCTTCGAGTACAAACAGATATGGTTAGAGATGTTCTTTTTGACGTTTGTAGGTGTGTTGGGATCTTCGCCAAGAAAGAAGCACCTGTAAATTTTTTGACTGACCCGTTGGATGGAAGATTCACACTCAGACCGGCAGACGTTTTGGTGTTTGGATGGAAACATGCGTGTGTGGATCTAATCGGGGTTTCTCGTCTTGTAGGTTTGAGTAGCCGAGGTTTTATAGTAGGTCAGGTTGCTTTGAAAGCTGCCTCGTACAAAGTGGCAAAACGAGAAAGCGTGCATTAAAAATCAACATGTTTTTATTCCTTTCGCGTTTGATACTTTTGGTTTCCTTGCACCTGAGGCAGTGGAGTTCCTCAGCAGAGTCCAAGAAGTTATGCATGGTAATGTTATAACACATGCATCCATAAATACAAATTAAATAAAAAAAAAGAAATTTAAAAAACAATATTAAAATTAAAAAGTACGAAAATTAAAAAACGTTACACGAAAAGAAAAACACAATCGTCCTATTTGTTTTTTACATGCGTCCAAACAAATTTAGCACTGATTTGATTTTGTATTTCTCCCGTAATTTTAAACAAATCCGAATGAACATCATAATCTTTTCAAGATTCTTCTTTTAGACAAGTCTCAATCAAAGCACGTTTTTCTTGTAGAATGTTTTGCATTCCTTGTATGCTTTAATCATATCATCTTTAGTTGTGCTAACTTTGTCAAATTGCACAACCAAGTCAATAATCGCTTGCATACGAATGTTATCCATATCAACTTGTTTCATTACTGCAACTTTGATTCCTCGATGGTATGTGGGAGAGAACAATCTAAAAAATATTTGTTAGAGAGAAGTTGTTTTTTGGCAGAGAGTATGTGTTTTTGGTAAAGAAAGTTGTGTGAAAATTGGTTAAAATATGCTATTATTCATAATGTGTAGAAAGGGAATATTGGAGTAAAAAAAGTTGAAAACTAATCGTTTTCAAACGACATTTTTTTTTGTCTTCTTCCACAACTAACGCACGCCAATAAATTGGTTCAACAAGGGGGAGGGGAAGGGTACCCTAGCTCGAGGGTGGTGGCGCTAGATGGTGTAAAACCTGAAAATTTAAAATCCGAATAAAGACTAAAATACCCTTGGAACTAAAAATTATAAAATACGTAAAAATATATTTCTAACACTTAAAGAAATAAAAAGATTAACTTGCGAATATTTAAAACCTAACTAAAGTATATTATGTAATTGATTTGGTGCGACGAAGAGTTAAAGTTTAGTAAATGATTTGAGTCGCGTTTGGTTTGTGTTCGTGAGCCAAGGCGAAGCCCATGGTGGCGAGGGATGGTGACAGTTGGACTAAACCCAACCCAAACCCAATTACTTTCCTATTCTAACTCAAATACTACAACTATAAATACAACACATAATCATTAAATTGGAACCCTAGTTATTTTGCTCTCTCTTTCTTTTTCTTCCTTGCTCGGCCGAGACTCGAACAAATACCCTTGGTGTTGATTTTGCTTCAACGATTGAAGGTATATCGTTTATTTGTTTTCCTTTAACGTTACCTTATACGTATATGTTAAGTTATAATTGTTTCGTCGCGTTTTCTTCTTTTCTTTTGTGACCGAGAATGGTGAAACAAAACAATAAGAAACCTAATTCATTTAACTTCTAATTAATAAGAAACATGTAACGTAAGATGTAATATTGGATCGAGTTATGTTTGTGTTGTTTTAATGAGGGCGAATCTTATGATTTAGATCCGAAACATGTGTAGCTTTTGACTAATGATTATAACTTAATGACTTGAATAAGTAAAGTATTTAGATGAGCTAATACTAGTGTAAACCCTAATATTCGAAACCCTAGATGAACCGAAACATACATATGAGATTTGAAGGCACATTAATTAAGTAAAGGTTATGTTAAACATAAACCCTAGTTTTGATATGCTAAATTAATAAGTTATGTTAAACCCTAATAGAGTAAATGCGTAATTAATAAGAGTAATGAGTAACTTATATGTCACATAAAATCATAAACATTTACGTTGAAAAATAAAAAGGAAGAGTACTATGTGATGAGTTAGGTTAAGTAATTAGTCATTAAAAGGCGTAACAAGTAAGCTAATGAATATTAATGAGACTTTAAAGAATGAAAACCCTAAACGTTAATAAAGACATATAACCCAATTTACGATATTAATATTTAAAACCTTTAAGTCTTATTTAAATATGGAAACCACTAAAATATTAAAGGATCATTGTGAAGATTATGGAATCATTAATAATATATACGACATTAATGTATATAGGTTACGTGAAGAAGGAGTAATTCTTTGCTTCACGATGAGTGTCTAATACTCATCATTTTTGTACTGATATAAAATTTGCAAATCATCTCGAAAACAATCGAAACACATCAAAATGATCAAAATATCACAAATCGAGTGTTTTATGTGTTTTAAATGCAAAATATCAAAATCGATGAAAACATATCAAATTTGCAAAATTGCGGTTTAGTCCCTCGAGTTTCAAAATTGTCAAAAAGCAGTCCTGAGCTCAAAATTTCAAAAGTAAAGTCACCAAAGGTCCTTTTAAAATCAAAAGTTGTCAAATTAAGTCCTTTGGTGAAAAATATCATAAGTTTGAGAAAATTACAAAAATGGTCCTTTAAGTTTCAAAATTGTCGGAATTAGTCCACAGAAAATTGCAAAGTGGCAATTTTGGTCCTTATACTTTTGAGAATGTCACTTTTAGTCCTTGGAAGAAACTTTGCAAGCTTGGCGGTTCAAGTCCCTCAAATTGAGAAAATTGCACAAAGGTCCCGTATTTAAAACCACTTTAATACCATTTTGGACCTTACACATACCTTGGACCCCATCAAAATTGAATTGTGAACCCCACGGTGCTAATATCAGTCGGTCAAACTTGGTCAAACAAATCAACCATTGGCGCCATTAGTCCACCATCTCAACTTTGCTTCGCACGAAATTCCTCTACCCACCATCCCCTCCTCTCTTTCCACACTTGTCCCCACTCATCACAACTCAAAACCATTAATTACATCTCACCCTTTAACACTCAACATCTCCACTGTTAAAACCATGTTTCCGCCAAAAATGCTCAATGGCCATGATCATCTCAAAACCATCCAATGGCCCTAATTTATGGTGGGATTCACTCGAAAAGAAGAGAAACAAGTGGAAGTATAAAGAGAGAAGAAAGAAGCAGAATGAGGCAGTAGCTAGTTTTTAGAATTCTCTTCAATGTCGTTTTTAGAGTAGATGATTTAGTTTAGTTCAAAAGCTGTTATATCTTGTATTATTGTATCAAACTCAAGTAATTTTATCAGTTTTATCTAATTTTAAGCTCAAATTCATAGTTGTGTTCATTTCTAATTTTTCCTGCTTACTGTTGCAATTATGCTTTTCAAACTCCTATGCTCAAAACTATAGCAGCTTATTTTTAAGCTTCATAAGCTATATAAACCTCTTTGCTTTTTATGAGTTTACCTTCAAGTTTTAAGCACTTTTGATCCAAAGTCGATAAAAGTCAACATAAGTCAAAACGGATCATATTGTGAGTCAAAGTAGTTGGGTTTAATTTCATTCTCAAATTGTTGTTTGAATAAGTTTAATATCGGTTTAAGCATAATCTCATTAAGGTTTAAAGTTTAAAATGCATTTTGTAGTTATAAAGGAGTGTTTGGTTTAAGCTTATTTTAAGGTCAAAAAACTGTTTTTACCCACTTTGACTCTTAAAGTCAAAGTGGTTTAAGATTTGAGCAAGTTTCTAAATTGTGTTTAGCTGAGATTCCAAGTTTGCAAGTTTTGAAAACAAAAAAAAAAAAAACCCATATCTGTTTACGCCTCTTTGTTCCAAGCAATGACAACGATTTATTTCAACAGCGTTTTCGGCTTATTTTAGTCAAAACTTGGTCCAAAGTGCTTTTCTCATCTCCATATACCCTCTCAACATAGCATTAGCTTATTTGCCTTAGTTTAGCTTTAGGTTAGTTAAATATTGCACTAAAATCATCGATCCCACATCGACCCATTGTTTGATGAGCTGCAATGTTGACCCTAGCGACTCTTGCATCCCTTTTTAGCTTGTTAAAAGCTCAACAATAGCCACTCTTTGGTTTATAGGATACCTTTAGTATGCTAGTTATGTACTTGACTTATTTAGGACTTTAGAGGGCATCTAAGTGCTTATTTATAAGCTCAAATAACACCCCACTTGTAATTGCTGACTTCGCACAAAGAGTGTGCGGTGCTTTCGATCTGCAGTGGAGTTCTTTTCGAGCTTATTTCCTTCTTGTTCGACTTATTTAGAATCCTTAGGTGTTTATAGATAAGCTTAGGTTAAGATTTCTATTTAGTAGCTTATTTAATGCTTATCGAGTTAGATTATAGCCTTAGGATTCCATTGAGATTAGCTCATATCAAGCGCTTATCTTGCTTATTTCCTTTCCATTTAGTTTACCAATTTCCTTTTCGACATTTATGGTTCTTTAATATGCATTAGTTTAGCTCATTTAACATCTAGTAGCTTAGCTTAATCTCTATGTAGCTTTTGGTCCTTTAGATAATCCTTGAACCAAGCGGTCCTTTGTTAAATTCCATATTCTTTGCTCAAATAAAATTTGTACACGACAATTTGAGCTTTTGAAAAGTTTTGTTTTGTAAAATAAGTTTATTTTGATCTTTGCTTTGATTTCCCAAAAGAAAACCCCAAAAAATATTTTTGCAAAAGGTGCGAGGGTGGGATTCGACCCCGACCTCTTGCACACGACTCAACACCACACACCTTACCACTGCGCCTTGGGACTTGTCTCACAAAGTCTACGAACTAATCCTTTATGTACTTGTTGGGCGGTTTGGCTATAAGCTCTCTTTAGCTTATTTGGAGCTTATTTATAAAGCAACCACCAAGTTTTCTATTTTCTTAGGATCAGCACTTTTTAAGGTACTTTATGTGAATTTTTGATTTTTCTTAAATAGTTTAGTATTTTTAATTAATTAATTAGATTAAAATTGTTTTAATTAAGTAATAAATAATATAAAACTCAAAAATATAATTCTTTTCCTAAAATTTTCTTTTGTCAAATAGTACGTAAGAAAATTAGTTTTATACTCGTAGGCCTTTTATTTCAATAATTTTACGTTTTATCTTGCGCTCCAGCGTCGTTTTCGTACATAACGCTCGTTTTCAGTTTAAGTAACGTTTTTAAGTAATTTGAGTTTACGTTTTAGTTAATATAGTTTATTTAAGTTATTTTATTTTATAAAATCACAAAAACATCATTGTAAATATAGTGATAGCGTTTATTTAATATCTTTTATCTTTTTAATTTTCTTAATTTGTATTTAAGTCGCTTTTATTTATAATCTTTTTCAGTAGTGTAATTATCTTATCCAAATCCTTCACGATCGCTATCATTAGTGATCATTCTATCGTCGAGCAAGTGTTTAACACACCATTGAGTCTCCTTGGGACTAAGCGACCCAGAATCCCACATATTCTCGATCTTAATTGTATTTGTGTGCGGCGGTTTAAGTCTGCTTTAGACTTATTTGTTTAGCATGTGATCAAAATTTTAGGCGCCACGCGGGAGGCTTAAGCGTGTGTTTAGCCTTTTCGGACCCATTCTTGTGCATATCCATCTTTTGTAAAAGTTTTTTGTAAAGTTTTCAAAACTCAAAAGTTCATTAACACTTTTCCTAAAGTGTTAAAAGCATAAAAATATTTTCATTCTTTGTTTTATCATAATGTTTTCCAAAATCCCAAAATATTCCTCTTTACCCTCTCACCTTTTGATTCTTCATTTCTTACCCTCGATAACCTTTGATTCTTTCCATGTCTTATCCTCGCCTTCTTGATTGTCGGTGGTGTGGTGGTCCTTATAATGGTGGCAATTGCCCCGGTTGTAGCATGGTGGAAGCAGAAGCAGATGCATCTATAACCGGGATCCTATTCCTACCATAACACAACGATTCATTCCATCGGCTACCACATTGTGAGACACATCGATTATCTTGTTGTAGTCTTGTGGTGGTTCACATTCGATTCGATTGTCAATCGAAACACGCTTGTCTATAGCGAGGTTCACGATAACAATTATGACTACTGACACATACCACTCACGGCCGCGCCGGTTGTCTTGTTGTGAATTTTGTGGGGTCCTCATTATGATTACCAATGTCAATCGGGGAATCAAAATTTCTATGAATCGATCCTTGTTATAACACTCCTTGTTTTGACAATTTCCAACCCCGCAATTTTCCGTCATTGAACAATTTCCGTCATTGATCAACATCCTCGTGAAAAGTATGCTAGAAGAACTTGCGAAGACCAAGCGTCTATAGCGAAAAATCTATGCTAGAATTACTTGAAGAAGAGGAGCAGCCGCTAAGATTCAAAGATGTCTTGAAGAAATACGAATCGAAGAGCGAGCACTTGCAAGGCGTGCCCGATGGCTCGCGACTTACATTGTGATGATGATGATAGTGGCGATGATGATGAAAGTTTGTCGGTGAAATCACACCGATGCTCCGTTGACTCTCTCATAATGAGGGACGAGCCTCTTAGCACTATTCGAAATGGAATCGTCTAGTGTTGAGGGCCTTGTTCCAATCCCAAGTGAGTCGAGGAATTCTTGACAATGAGTGTGATATGTCTTCTCCTCTTACAAATGATCTTGTTGAGACTTTCTCGGTTTTGGCGGTGATTATAGTGATGCCGATTCTTTATATTCTCAAGATATAGAATTTATTGATGCATCACTTCCGCATTCGAGATCGTCGACTTAGAAGAGGATGTTGACCATGTTGTTTCCAACAATTCATCGACTATCACTAATCCCTTATTCGAATTCGATTACGAATTTACTCTAAATTCAGTTAATCCAATATTTGATAGTGATGAGTCGACACGGAGACTATAATGGACGAGGTGCATATTTATAGCCCAGTACCGCATGTCCCACTCCGTATATTCTTCATGAGGAGTTCATGGGTGAACTCACTCGTATCATATCTCCATTGGAGTATGATTGCGTGGATGGCAAAATCATGATCGGGAGAGAATCTCAATTTGCATAGTTATGACAAATCTTCCGCCTCCTCGAGATGCCTTCCAACCCAAAGAGCTCTACCAATAAAATCCAAATAAGTGCAATGCACTTAATCCAGGAAGAAGATCTATTCATGATTGTTATCATGATTCTCCTTCTTTTCTTCACCTACTCGGTGACTTCCTCTCTTCACTCCTTGGGTGAGGACACTATCTTTGACCCGGCATTTTCATTTATCATTTGTGGCGGTCTGCATCTCTGTTCTCTATATCTCGTCGGTGTGGAACTTTCACGTGCTTGATGTTTATCGAACATCTTGAATGAAAGTCCGATGGAATTGTATCTTCCACTTGCTTCCCATGAACCAATGAATTCGGGGTCGAGTCAAGCTAGCGACTCGGTAATCAAAAGCATTAGCTAAACATGGGTTTTCACCCATGTGTCCACCCTAGTGTGGGGTGCCCCGCATGTTATATATATATATAAGTATCTTGAAAAAAAAAAAAAAAAAAAAAAAAAAATCTTCTTCTAAATAAATGGCGTAATATTTCCGCTAACGTTCTTTGTTTCGGCATAACTGCGGTACATTGAATATTGAGGGCAATATTCATTTCTAAGTGTGGAAATTCTCACGAATTTCATATATTATCTACCCAATTCCCGTTTTTGGCCAAAAATTTTTTGGAGTAAGTGTTCTACACTTACTCATTTGATTATCGATCCGCCATATCTCGTAAGACAAAAGGATTGGCTAATCCGAGAAAAGCGGCTCTTGGTAAAGATATATCAAATCCGTTTATATGGCTTGCAATTTGCCCAAAATTGTATGGTTCTCACTCACCATATCCTAAAAGTGAAGAGTTGGCTAGCCCATGAGGTTATGGCTTGTGGTAAAGCGATGGAAAATCCATAATTGGTATTGACTCACCAAAGATAATGTTGATAATTTATCTAAGAGTTGGCTAGTCGGAAAGTGCAACACGGTAAAGACAAATCAAATCCGTTGAAAAGGGTGGTTTGCTCAAAATCACATGGTTATCGGTGTACCATGGTTCTTATTTGAGCTGAAACATTTGGCTACTCCGAAGTAATGGCTTTTGGTAAAGAGATTAAAATCCATTATGTTTTCTCAAATCATTGCTAGGGACTAGCAATATCTCGATGTGGGGATTGATGAGTGTCTAAATACTCGTCGTTTTTGTACAATATAATTTCGCAAAATCATCGAAAACAATCGAAACACATCAAAATGATCAAAATATCACAAATCGGTGTTTATGTGTTTTAAATGCAAAATATCAAAATCGGATGAAAAACATATCAAATTTGCAAAATTGCGGTTTAGTCCCTCGAGTTTCAAAATTGTCAAAAGCAGGTCCACAGCTCAAAATTTCAAAAGTAAAGTCACGAAAGGTCCTTTTAAAATCAAAAGTTGTCAAATTAAGTCCTTTGGTGAAAAATATCATAAGTTTGAAAATTACAAAAATGGTCCTTTAAGTTTCAAAATTGGCGGAATTAGTCCTGGAAAATTGCAAAGTGGCAATTTTGGTCCTTATACTTTTGAGAATGTCACTTTTAGTCCTTGGAAGAAACTTTGCAAGCTTGGCGGTTCAAGTCCTCAAATTGAAAAATTGCACAAAGGTCCCGTATTTAAAACCACTTTAATACCATTTGGACCACACCTATACCTTGGACCCCTGTCAAAATTGAATTGTGAACCCCTGGTGCTAATATCAGTCGGTCAAACTTGGTCAAACAAATCAACCATTGGCGCCATTAGTCCACCATCTCATTTATTACACTGAAATTCCTCTACCAGCATCCCCCTCCTCTCTTTCCACACCCTTGTCCCCTTTCATCACAACTCAAAAACCATTAATTACATCTCACCCTTAACACTCAACATCTCCACTGTTAAAACCATGTTTCCCGCCAAAATGCTCGATGGCCATGATCATCTCAAAACCATCCAATGGCCACTAATTTATGGTGGGATTCACTCGAAAAGAAAGAGAAACAAGTGGAAGTATAAAGAGGAGAAAAGAAGCAAGAAAAGGCGTTAGCTAGTTTTTAGAATTCTCTTCAATGTCGTTTTTAGAGTAGATGATTTAGTTTAGTTCAAAAGCTGTTATATCTTGTATTATTGTATCAAACTCAAGTAATTTTATCAGTTTTATCTAATTTTAAGCTCAAAATTCATAGTTGTGTTCATTTCTAATTTTTCACGCTGCTTACTGTTGCAATTATGCTTTTCAAACTCCTATGCTCAAAACTATAGCGACTTATTTTAAGCTTCATAAGCTTATATAAACCTCTCTTAGCTTTTTATGAGTTTACCTTCAAGTTTTAAGCACTTTTGATCCAAAGTCAATAAAAGTCAACATAAGTCAAAACGGATCATATTGTGAGTCAAAGTAGTTGGGTTTAATTTACGTTCTCAAATTGTTGTTTGAATAAGTTTAATATCGGTTTAAGCATAATCTCATTAAGGTTTAAAGTTTAAAATGCATTTTGTAGTTATAAAGGAGTGTTTGGTTTAAGCTTATTTAAGGTCAAAAAGCTGTTTTACCACTTGACTCTTAAAGTCAAAGTGGTTTAAGATTCGAGCAAGTTTCTAAATTGTGTTTAATGAGATTCCAAGTTTGCAAGTTTTGAAAACAAAAAAAAAAAACCCATATCTGTTTACGCCCTCTTGTTCCAAGCAATGACAGAATAGATTGGTACATTTCAACAGCGTTTTCGGCTTATTTTTAGTCAAAACTTGGTCCAAAGTGCTTTTCTCACATCTCCACATACCCTCTCAACATAGCATTAGCTTATTTGCCCTTAGTTTAGCTTTAGGTTAGTTAAATATTGCACTAAAATCATCGATCCCACATCGCCCATTTGTTTGATGAGGCACCAACAATGACCCTAGCGACTCTTGCATCCCTTTTTAGTAGCTTGTTAAAAGCTCAACAATAGCCACTCTTTGGTTTATAGGATACCTTTAGTATGCTAGTTATGTACTTGACTTATTTAGGACTTTAGAGGCATCTAAGTGCTTATTTATAAGCTCAATAACACCCCCTTTGTTGTAATTGCGACTTGCACAAAGAGTGTGCGGTGCTACGGTCTGCAGTGGAGTTCTTTTCGAGCTTATTTCCTTCTTGTTCGACTTATTTAGAATCCTTAGGTGTTTATAGATAAGCTTAGGTTAAGATTTCTATTTAGTAGCTTATTTAATGCTTATCGGTTAGATTATAGCCTTAGGATTCCATTGAGATTAGCTCATATCAAGCCTTATCTTGCTTATTTCCTTTCCATTTAGTTTACCAATTTCCTTTTCGACATTTATGGTTCTTTAATATGCATTAGTTTAGCTCATTTAACATCTAGCGACTTAGCTTAATCTCTATGTAGCTTTTGGTCCTTTAGATAATCCTTGAACCAAGCGGTCCCTTTGTTAAATTCCATATTTGTTTTCAAATAAAGTATACGACTTAATTTGAGCTTTAAAAGTTTTGTTTTGTAAAATAAGTTTATTTTGATCTTTGCTTTGATTTCCCAAAAGAAAACCCCAAAAAATATTTTTGCAAAAGGTGCGGGGGTGGGATTCGACCCCGACCTCTTGCACACGACCTCAACACCACACACCTTACCACTGCGCCCTTGGGACTTGTCTCACAAAGTCTACACGACTAATCCTTTATGTACTTGTTGGGCGGTTTTGGCTATAAGCTCTCTTTAGCTTATTTGGAGCTTATTTCATAAAGCAACCACCAAGTTTTCTATTTTCTTAGGATCAAGCACTTTTAAGGTACTTTATGTGAATTTTTGATTTTTCTTAAATAGTTTAGTATTTTTAATTAATTAATTAGATTAAAATTGTTTTAATTAATAATAAATAATATAAAACTCAAAAATATAATTCTTTTCCTAAAATTTTCTTTTGTCAAATAGTACGTAAGAAAATTAGTTTTATACTAAATGAGCCTTTTATTTCAATAATTTCGTTTTATCTTGCGCTCAAATACGTTTTCGTACATAACGCTAGTTTCGGTTTAAGTAACGTTTTAAGTAATTTGAGTTTCGTTTTAGTTAATATAGTTTATTTAAGTTATTTTATTTTATAAAATCACAAAACATCATTGTAAATATAGTGATAGCGTTTATTTAATATCTTTTATCTTTTAATTTTCTTAATTTGTATTTAAGTCGCTTTTATTTATAATCTTTTCGATGAGTGTAATTATCTTATCAAATCCTTCACGATCGCTATCATTAGTGATCATTCTATCGTCTGAGCAAGTGTTTAACACACATTGAGTCTCCTTGGGACTAAACGACCCGGAATCCCACATTCTCGATCTTAATTGTATTTGTGTACGAGCGGTTTAAGTCCTGTTTAGACTTGACTGCTTAGCGCAGATCACTTCCTGTTTGACTTTTGATCTTTTGCTTTGAATAAGGTGCGGATATTCGACCTTTTGATAAAGGTTTCGTATGAAGTTTCTTTTCGTTTTCATATTAGGATTTCCTAAACCTTTGCTATGAACCTAAAGTGTTTATTTGAAATTTTATCGAACTTTGATTTTTGAATCATAAAACATCGATTTTGAACTATATGATATGAAGGCTTTGATTTTGAAAATATGATTTAACGTCGATAAAATATGATCTATATCGGTTATGACATTCTTATTTGATTCGATAGGTGACACCCAGCCAAATATAACTAGTCATGGGGGTTCCATGTCCGTGTCGTGAATGCACTTTCGACATGACTCTAGGCGATGAGTGATGTTACGCCCACGCCCTTATCATTATCATATGAGCTCAATTTGAATTATGATATGAATATTTATACGTAGGCGTATGGATGCATCCTAGATCATTATATGCCATATATTATACATTATATGTTATTTGTTATCGATGATTGATCTTTGCGTGCATCTGCGTCCTTCATAACTCTGGTAGGTCTCCCCACAAATATGTTGCCTTATGTGATTATGATATGTTTTACGATATGGCATATGTTACGGGCTTTGAGGTAGTTAAGTTATAAAACTTATTACGATATTTCGAACTATCTTTTGAAAAGACTATGATTTCACTATCTTTCTTTACTTTGTTTCGTATTCGATTTTCGTTTACGTATTCTTTTGCTTTGTATATCCATTCCTTGGGCTTTGTAAGCTCGTAGCACTTTTCTTTTCTTCATGGCGGTGTCTAAGCATTGGAGCTGGGTATTGCTTTGGGATGAGTGCTGAGTGGACTTACCTTAGAGATTTAGCTTTGATATTATGATACCATTTAGACTTATGCTTTAGACATTTCTTTTGGAGTTTATTATTTTTCCGCTGGGACCTATGTATTGAAGTCTTTTGACTTGGATTATTTCCATATTTATGTTGAAGATTTCTTTTGGTTTATATGTTTGCTTTGATTTGACACCATTACTTGTGATTCCTTTACCCTTGGCGGGTTGGGGCGTTACAATTTATGGCATCGAGCCAGTTTCGACTTGTAGTCGGACACATGACATATGGAGCCTAGGTTCGAGACTTTAGAGTTTAGGATTTGACTGTGAGGATTTGGGTGAGCGTTAGGATTCCTTCATACTTCCATTTCGTATCTTACCTTTGTTCTTTTGCTAATCGTTTAGATGGTTCGAACTTCGTACTAATGGTGGCGCGGATGGAGGCGATGATCTTTGTTAACATAGATCTTTGCGATTGCGAATGCTCTCAACTCTCTTTCCTGGTTTGACTACACGAGATGATGGGCGGTGATCAACAACATTCGTAACGAAATGGTGCTTGGTAGTGGTGGAGGAAATCAACCCGTCGGTATTCATACTTGGCTCGGCGATTCGGTAGCTTAAGCCTCTTTCGTTTAGCACCGCTTTCTACTCCTCTTGAGGCCGGGACGGATTACTCATATTGAGATTTGTTGAATCTTGGGTTGTGGAGATGGATTTAAGACTCGTTTGGCTTCATTCAAATTGGAAGGTGATGCTTTGAGTTGGTGGAAAGCATTGAAACAAGCAAGAGGAGGTGGCGCTTTTCTTGTGACTTGTACTTGGGTGAGTTTGGACTATCTTCTATAACCGTTATTTCCACGATCTTTGACGACAAAGGTATGAGAGAGATTATCAGGCGATCTACGGTTTGATAATGAGACCTCTAATGAGTACATGAGTAGGTTTATGAGGTTGGTGAGTTTTGTTGGGTGATTCTTTGGAGATGGTAGGCGTCAAGCTAAGCACTTCAAGTGGGGCTGAAGAAGTGGGTGTTGGACCGATTGCTTAATATTGAGTATGAGAATGTGTCGGCTGTAATGATGCAACTCGTAACATTGAGATATTTCATGAGGTTTCGGGTTAACAAAGCGTGTCGCGGTGATCGGTTCAGGTAGGACTCAAGGTAATGACTATAAGGAAACTACGGTAGGAGTTATGATTCAAGAGGTCAAGGGATAGGAGTTATGATCGGAGGGTCGATCGGGAAGGAATTTTGACCTTGGGCGTTACGAGACGAGGGTCGAGATAATAGAAATCTTGGTAGGAATGGAGGTGATCGTCGAGAACCAAGGCAACAATAACCGGCGTTATAACGAGGATCGGCCCGACTAGAGGAGCGAATCGGTGTAAGGTCGGGATCTTCTAGTCGTGAGAGACGGTGAGGTTTTGCCACCCCCACTATTTGTACTACTTGTGGAAAGGCTCATCGAGGCGGTGTTTCAAGGCCACTGGTGGATGTTTTGGTTGTGGTTCCACTACTCACAAGATTAAGGATTGCCCTAAGAAGAATTCGGGTTCACGGAAACTACATCAAGCCATGACTACTCTGGGCGTGTTTATGCTACTACCGTAACGGTGATGAACTTGAGTACCATTAGGCACTCTTTTCATTGATGATTTCTTTGTCTTCGTTTTATTTGATCTGGCGCCACACTCTATTATATCATCACATCCGCTAAGAAACTTAATATGAAGCCCAAACCGTTAACGAATCACTTATCGATTTCTCGCCTATGAAAAATCATGTGATCATTGATCGTAAATATGTCAGTGTCCTCTTCGTTTTGATGATCGTATTAAACTTTGCAAATCTGTATCCTCTCAATATGGTCGACTTTGATATCATTCTAGGCATGGATTGGTTGGCTTACCATAGAGCTTCAATCGGCGCCATGCTAAACGGTGATCTTTGGAGCGTAAAACATCTGAGTTCGTTTATCATGGTTCTCGACCCGCCGTCTGTTAAGCTCATTTCCGCTATGAAGGCACGGATCATGATTGCTCATGGGTGCCAAGGTTTTCTAGCATCATTAGGGCGCATCTTTGGAGAGTCCTAACATTGATAATCTTCGGTTGTTTGCGAATTTCTTGGCGTTTTCGGATGAACTACGGACTTCCCAAGCCGAGAAGTTGAGTTTAGCATTGAGTTAATTCACAGTCTTGAACCGATTTGAAGGCTCCGTGTCGTATGGCACTGTAGAATCGAAGGAGTTGAAGGAACAAGCGCAAGAGATGATAGAAAGTGGATTTATTCGCCTAGTGTTTCTCCGTGGGTGCACTGTCTTGTTTGTGAAGAAGAAGGATGGAAGCATGCGTCTATGTATCGACTATCGTGAACTCAATCGTATTACTATTCGTAACGTTATCCTTTGCAGCGTATAGGCGATTTGTTTGATCAACTACAAGGAGCTAAGTTCTTTTCAAGATTGACACGAGTCAGCTACCATCGATTCGTGTGAAGGAGCAAGATGTTCCTAAGGCTGCGTTTCGTACAGATATGGTCATTCACAATTTCTCGTTATGCCTTTTGGTTTGACCAATGCTTTCTTTGTGTTTATGGACTTGATGAATCGTGTTTTCCATGAGTTTCTCGACAAGTTCGTTATTGTTTTCATCGACGATATTTTGGTTTACTCTAAGTCGAAGAAGAGCATGAAGAACATCTTATTATAGTTTTGGAGATTTTGAGGAAGAAGAAGTTGTCGCCAAATTTTGAAGTCGAATTTTGGTTGAGACAAGTTGCTTTCCTTGGTCATATCGTGTCGGTGATGGTATAACCATGGATCCGTCTAAAGTTGAGGCTATCACTAAATGGCCAAGACCTATGACGATGGATCGAGGTCGAGAGTTTCTTGGACTTCTTGGTTACTATAGGCGTTTTGTTGAAGGTTTCTCGTCTAGCTTTGCCTTTAACTTAATGATGAGAAAAGGTGAAAAGTTTGTATGGACGGATGAGCGAGAAAGAGTTTTGAAGAATTGAGCGGAGATTAGTAGCGGCTCTATTTTGACTCTTCCAACTGGTTCGGGAGGATTTCAAATCTCTGACGATGCATCTAAGAAAGGATTAGGTGTGTTTGATGCAACATGGGAAGGTAATAGCTTATTCTTGAGCGGCTAAAACCTTATGAGGAGAATTACCCAACTCATGATCTTGAGTTAGGCTGCGGTAGTGTTTGCGTTGAAGATGCGGAGACATTACTTGTATGGAGGCGTGTGATATATTCATCGATCATAAGAGTCTCAAGTATATTTTCACTCGGAAGGAACTTAACATGAGACAAAGAAGATGGTTAGAACTTCTTAAGGACTATGACACTAACATTCGGTACCATCCGGTAAGGCTAACGTAGTTCTTGTGACTTAGCGAAATCGAGCATTCTTGCAGTATCAAGATTGAGCCTAGGATTTTGCGTGATTTAGAGAGTTTGGATGTTGAGATGTGTGTCGAGGTTTTGATGGATCTTGGGCTAGTATGAAGGTGGAGTCGAACCTTATCTGCAAATTAAGGAAGCTCGGAAAGATGGCGTTGTGGGCCGTGGCGCAAAATGTTGAAGAAGGTAAGCAAGCGGAGTTTAAGGTTGATAATAGCGGTATTGTATGGTATGGAATAGGCTTTGTGTTCCCAATGATCGGTGCCATTGAGAAAGTTATGGTGAAGCTCATAGTTCTCCTTTCACTATTCATCTGGTTCTACCAAGATGTATAGGGATTTGAAACGATACTTTTGGTGGAGCGGTATGAAGCAAGATGTGGCGGCGTTTGTGTCGAAGTGTATGATTTGTCGGCAAGTTAAGATTGAACATCGGAGGGCTAGTGGTTATTACTGACCATTGGAGATTCCAACATGGAAGTGGGATAAGATATCTATGGATTTTGTGGTGGGTTACCTCTTACTAGGAAGAAGCATGATGCGATTTGGGTGGTTGTTGATCGACTAACCAAATCGCTCATTCTTGCCAATCGGGAAGGATTATGGTATTGGTAAATTGGCGGAGATTTTTCACAAGAGATCGTTAGACTTCATGGTACTCAGACATCTATCGTGTCCGATAGAGATCCGCGTTTACTTCGTTTACGGAAGGGTTTGCGAAGGCTTGGGGTACTCGACTTAATTTTAGTCGGCATTTCATCCTCAAGCGGATGGTCGGTCGAGAGGACTATCGGACCTTAGAAGATATGCTAAGGGCTTGTGCTTTAGAATGGGTAGCGGTTGGGATGAATATTTGTGTTTAGTAGAGTTTGCTTATAACAATAGTTGGCATGCTAGCGTTAAGGCGGCACCGTTTGAACTTCTTTATGGAAGGAAGTGTAGAGCACCTATTTGTTGGGATGAAGTAGGTGAGCGTTTGATTGAGGGACCGAAATGATCGAGATCACTAATGAGAAGGTAGGCGTGGCTAGAGAGAAATTGAAGGAAGCTAGGTCTCGTCGGAAGAGTTATCTTGATAAGCATCGTCGTGATTTAAATTTGGTGGGAGATCGTGTGTTTTGAAAGTTTCGCCGTTTAGAGGTGTGAAGCGTTTTGGGATCAAGGCAAGCTTAGTCCTCGATTTATTGGACCGTTTGAGATTTTGGAGCGATAGGAGAAGTTTCGTATCGTTTAGCACTTCCGCCTCGGTTATCGCATGTTCATGGCGTTTTCATGTATCACTCTAAGGGATAC
Organism: Chrysanthemum lavandulifolium; assembly: GCA_022545495.1. Taxonomy (NCBI): domain Eukaryota; kingdom Viridiplantae; phylum Streptophyta; class Magnoliopsida; order Asterales; family Asteraceae; genus Chrysanthemum; species Chrysanthemum lavandulifolium. The sequence continues at coordinate 243,674,770 of CM040243.1, read as the reverse complement.
AACTATCATCCGTTACGTTGCTTCTATCCGTTTGATCAAATTCAATCCGATATGTCTTTATCGAAGAACCGAAGCTATTCGGAAAGACAAGAAAGAGTTATGAGGAATAAAGTTATTCCATTCGTTAAGATTCTTTGGAAGAATCATCACGAGCGATGAGGCTACTTGGGAAACCGAGGAGTCGATCGTGCAAGTTACCCTCATTTCTTTGAATAATTTGGTATGTTCTCATTTCGTTTCGTTTCGTCTTCGTTTCGTTTCATTTTCATTTCGTTTCATTCAATTTTCGAGGGCGAAAATTTTCTTTAGAGGAAGAATTGTAAAACACGAAAATTTAAAATCGAATAAAGACTAAAATACCCTTGGAACTAAAAATTATAAAATACGTAAAAATATATTTCTAACACTTAAAGAAATAAAAGATTAACTTACGAATATTTAAAACCTAACTAAAGTATATTATGTAATTGATTTGGTGCGACGAAGAGTTAAAGTTTAAGTAAATGATTTGAGTCGCGTTTGGTTTGTGTTCGTGAGCCAGGCGAAGCCCATGGTGGCGAGGGATGGTGACAGTTGGACTAAACCCAACCCAAACCCAATTACTTTCCTATTCTAACTCAAATACTACAACTATAAATACAACACATAATCATTAAATTGGAACCTAGTTATTTTGCTCTCTCTTTTTTTTTCTTCCTTGCTCGGCGAGACTCGAACAAATACCCTTGGTGTTGATTTTGCTTCAACGATTGAAGGTATATCGTTTATTTGTTTTCCTTTAACGTACCTTATCGTATATGTTAAGTTATAATTGTTTAAATCGCGTTTTCTTCTTTTCTTTTGTGACCGAGAATGGTGAAACAAAACAATAAGAAACCCTAATTCATTTAACTTCTAATTAATAAGAAACATGTAACGTAGATGTAATATTGGATCGAGTTATGTTTGTGTTGTTTTAATGAGGGCGAATCTTATGATTTAGATCCAAACATGTGTAGCTTTTGACTAATGATTATAACAATGACTTGAATAAGTAAAGTATTTAGATGAGCTAATACTAGTGTAAACCCTAATATTGAAAACCCTAGATGAACCGAAACATACATATGAGATTTGAAGGCACATTAATTAAGTAAAGGTTATATTAAACATAAACCCTAGTTTTGATATGCTAAATTAATAAGTTATGTTAAACCCTAATAGAGTAAATCGTAATTAATAAGAGTAATGAGTAACTTATATGTCACATAAAATCATAAACATTTACGTTGAAAAATAAAAGGAAAGAGTACTATGTGATGAGTTAGGTTAAGTAATTAGTCATTAAAAGACGTAACAAGTAAGCTAATGAATATTAATGAGACTTTAAAGAATGAAAACCCTAAGCGTTAATAAAGACATATAACCCTAATTTACGATATTAATATTTAAAACCTTTAAGTCTTATTTAAATATGGAAACCTAAAATATTAAAGGATCATTGTGAAGATTATGGAATCATTAATAATATATCGACATTAATGTATATAGGTTACGTGAAGAAGGAGTAATTCTTTGCTTCCTGTTTCGACTTTTGATCTTTTGCTTTGAATAAGGTACGGATATTACGACCTTTTGATAAAGGTTTAGTATGAAGTTTCTTTTCGTTTTCATATTAGGATTTCCTAAACCTTTGCTATGAACCTAAAGTGTTTATTTGAGTGTTGCTTATCGAACTTTGATTTTGAATCATAAAACATCGATTTTGAACTATATGATATGAAGGCTTTGATTTTGAAAATATGATTTAACGTCGATAAAATATGATCTATATGGGTTATGACATTCTTATTTGATTCGATAGGCGACACCCAAGCCAAATATAACTAGTCATGGGGTTCCATGTCCGTGTCGTGAATGCACTTTCGACATGACTCTAAGGCGATAGAGTGATGTTCGCCACGTCCACTATCTCATTATCTGTATGAGCTCAATTTGAATTATGATATGAATATTTATGCGTAGGCGTATGGATGCATCCTAGATCATTATATGCCATATATTATCCATTATATGTTATTTGTTATCGATGATTGATCTTTGCGTGCATCACGTCCTTCATAACTTCTGGTAGGTCTCCCACAAATATGTTGCCTTATGTGATTATGATATGTTTTACGATATGGCATATGTTACGGGCTTTGAGGTAGTTAAGTTATAAAACTTATTCTGATATTTCTGAACTATCTTTTGAAAAGACTATGATTTCACTATCTTTCTTTTACTTTGTTTCGTATTCGATTTTCGTTTCGTATTCTTTTTGCTTTGTATATCATTCACTGGGCTTTGTAAGCTCACCAAGACTTTCTTTTCTTCCGGCGGTATCTAAGCATTGGGCTGAGTATTGCTTTGGGATGAGTCTTGAGTGGACTTACCTTAGAGATTTAGCTTTGATATTATGATACCATTTAGACTTATGCTTTAGACATTTCTTTTGGGTTTATTATTTTCCACTGGGACCTATGTATTGAAGTCTTTTGACTTGGATTATTTCCATATTTATGTTGAAGATTTCTTTTGGTTTATATGTTTGCTTTGATTTGACACCATTCTTGTGATTCCTTTACCCTTGGCGGGTTGGGCGTTACGGATGGAGTGTCAAGTCGGTTTTGGCGACTTGGGCGCCATGGTACCTCCTTCTAAAGGAAGTGTTTGGCAAGAGGCTTATACGGGCTTGAGCTTTAAATAGCACCGTTTGTCACACAAGCTTATGGAAGATTTTATAAACATAAAAATAATCTCTTTTATTAAAAAATAATCTTCCATAATCTCCGAAAATAAAGGTTACTTCATGTAGCTTATTAAAATAATCTCTTTTATAGTCTTTTTAAGAACAACACCAAGACCAAGATCGATAAACACCAACACAATATATTTTGCCAAACATACAGAGGCCAATTGAAACAAGCTTTTCAAAAATGAGTAAGTCTTATAGTTAGTCAAATTATTTAAATACTCTTTAAAGCATAATGGGTTATCATGCAAAAATTAAAAATTGAAAAATATATGAGTTAATTTGATGGTTTTTTTTTTTTTTTTTTTTTTTTTTTTTGATTTACAACAATAATAAGTTTAGCTCTAAGTAATTAGCAAAACAACTTCCGACTTTTAATATAAGCTTCAGCTCTAGCTCGTGTCCTATTTGCAGCTCTAATTTTAGCTTATTGCGCCAGACAACCCAAATAGTGAGACCTTTCAGCTTTTTTTATATTATAAAAGAATTTTTTATGAATAAAAATATAAGTTTATAAATTGTAAGGCTATGCTTGTGTGGAGAATTAGAGGTCGGTCGGTTGGGTGGGTTATGGTCGGTCGAGCCATTGTGGTGTGAAAGTTGTGTTCGGTTGGGGCAAGAAAGAGAGGAAGTCGGTTGTGGTTTCAGCCGAGTTTGGTCCGTGTATATCCAAAAAAAAACTAACGTTCCTATTAAAAAAAAAAAAAATTAACTTTACCACTTTACAACATTATAAATACCAAACTCAAACACATTTTAAACACACAATTTCAAACAACTTCATAAACACTTTCAAACACATTTTGATAATTATGTCATACGAGTTATTTTTAATTCTTCGTCTTCCGAAGCGAGGAAGAAGTTATGAGCGAGTTCTGAGTTCATGGAGTATCTGTGACATGCTTGGGGACTTACAGCGTCAACGCCAAAGGCTCGACGAAACCACACGGCTAGGGATCATGTAGGTGCTCATGTCGTTTAGTTTCCGCCATCTCCGAAGAACCGTTGTATAACGAAAAAACATTTCGTCGTGATTCGGATGCCCCGAGACCTATTCACTCAAATTGTGCAGAGGTAACCAATCATTCTCCTTATTTTCAACAAACTCCGATTGTAGAGGTTTACTTGGTATTTCTCCATTGGTCAAGTGTCTTGCGCAATTCGTCGATTGGGATCTGTGGCAGTTCTGATTCTCTTGACAGAGTATCTGCAGTGCATTCGCAACAATAGCGCGATTGTCTCCGTAACTTTTGCACGGTTATCATGGAGTTATATGGTCTTGAGTATTTGCAAAGCCAGCGTGTCGGACCTGAAGATTATATGCTCATCACGAGCATAAGCATGGGTTTCGGGATGATGGCAAGCATTGATTATACGGTTGGCCTTGGGAGGCGCGAAATAGTTTGAGAGGTCAACATGCTAGGGGTGATCACGGGCGCATCCATTCATTTTATTGGGCGGTCGCCTCCCAAGATTTATGGATTTGGCATCGTTCTTTGGTGTCTCGGGATGAATAACGATATAACGTTTTATATCGTTCCCACTTTCAATGATATCAAATCCGGGAGAAGCGGCGGAACTTGAATTCGAGGCTAACGATGTTACTTACAAAAGGGATATTATCTTCTTGACGGGATATATCCAGGAATTATGCATTCTTATTAAGTCCATTTCAAATCCTCCCACTGGTGATGAAAAAAGAATGTTGTACAAGAGGAAGCACAAGCGGCAAGGAAAGATGTGGAGCGAGCTTTCGATGTGTTGAAGAAGTGGAAAATGCTTAAAGTTCCGGCCGAGGGCGCGTAAACAGGATCTCGAAGATATTGTGTATACATGCATCATATTACATAATATGATCATCAAACACAAGCAATGGCGATTGTCCTACATGGTTTCCATAAGAGGCCAACGTGATCATGATCAGGTAAGATCCCATCACGAATCCTTAGTAGTTACTCAAGAGTTAACGGATCGATCAACTCATCTAAACATAAAATACGATTTGGTCGAACACATTTGGAGAAAGCCGGAAATCTGAGACAATCGAGAGATTGAAGCAGAAGACGAAAGTGGCGAAGACCGAACCGCGATGAAGCTTTTTGTGATGTTTTCGGTTTTAATAAGTATTATAGCGTCTACGTTTTATTACTTTAAGTTTTTAATTATTGTTGTAATGTTAAGTATTTTTATTAATGAATTTTAATTTTGTTTTTAAAAATATTTGAATAAAAAAAAAAAAAAAAAAAAAATCGGTCACCACCAAGTGTATTAGGTGTCGTCGTCGGTCGTCGGAGAGAAAAGGCGATGTGGCGACGATGATAGGTCGCCTCATGTACATAGCCTAAGAGTTTATAAAAAGCGATATGACGGGTTGTTATCAACTTCATAAAGTCCAATAGATTCAGCCATGGACACGTTTGGGTTTGGTCAAGAGTAAATTGTAAAATTGTTCTTCCGGTTTGGCCAAATTGTAGATTTAATTTTTATGGTTTGAAATTGCATCAGCCTCTCTTTGATAAAGTTTTGATTCATTTTAGCCCTTCTTAAAAAGAAATGACTAAAATCTGAGTGAAATGACTTAAATGGTTTTGCTCAAAGTGAAACAAAGTAAAGTGAAATGGTAAAATGTTTCTGCCAAAGTGAAACAAAGTAAAAGAAGGCGAGGCGTTTTAGTCGTTTCACTTTCGAAAAAACGAAGATTAATCCAAACTTTTCCCACAAAGAGTCTGCGATTTCAAAATCATCTGGATGAAATCTCATAGTCATATAATAATTGTCATTTAGACTTTTTAAGTCTTTTTATTTAACTTTGTTATAAATATTTTGTTTGTGTAATATAATCTTGATGAAAATATATGAATAGATTGGGTTTTAAATGTATTTTCGTTTGGTATAATTTTAAGCAAGTATTATATAATGAAATAAAAATATTAATGGTGATTGAACAAAAAGAATCAAAAAAGTTAAAATGAACAATTATTACGACAGATAGATATATATTTTACCAAACCACGAGGACGAGTTTTGCAATTTACTCTTTGGTCAAACTCGTAAGCCCCTTATTTCCTTAGATAAGGTTTGACAGATTTCATTGTGCAATTTTTATCCATTTATCCCCCGTCTTGTTTTGGGTTACGTGTGCCAAGTGCCAATATAGATCCGTGTCAACCAACCAGGCCCAAGTCACTTACATTTTTTCATCAAGAAAAAAAAATTATAGTTACAAAATGAAAAAAAAGGGCAATAAGCTACAAGGCTTCACTGCCACTACTTTCATATCCAAAACACAATAGATATACCAAGAAAACACAACTGCCCTTTCAAAAATGCAACAAACAATGGCTGCTAAAATCACTATTTCATCAACTTCTTCATTAGCTACCAAGTTTCATATCACACCAAAACCTTTATCTTATCAATCCATATGTCCTCCTAGAACAACCCCAAATCATCGATTTAAACTTCAAGCTAAGCTAGGTTTGTATTATCTTTCATCATTTTATTTATTATTATTTTTATTTTATTTTTATTTATATAAAAATATTAGCATTGTTGCATCTTATTCCGGTCACAAATATGTGGCCCATTTGAAATACATATATTTGAGTTAAAACTCGCGTTCTCATCTGTTTAACTGTTTTGTTTCTTGAAACTGCTTATAAGTGATATAAAACGCAGATAAGCAGTTTCAATAACCAATATACAACATATTATTCAAATAGAGTACCATGTTCTTTTGTGAAAAGAAAATTTTGTTCTGTCGATGAGTTTTCGTGTTTTTGCAGGAGGGGAAGATGGAGAAGCCACTAAAGATGGGAAAAAGAAATTCATTACCAAAGAACAAGAACCCGAACAGTAGGCATTAGGCAATTCATATATTTACGTATAGTACGTGACGAATGATATTTAGATGCAAATAATGTTGTTTTGGTAATGCGTAGGTATTGGCAAACGGCTGGAGAAAGGGAAGGGGAGAATCCAATGAGTACGCCTCTTCCGTACATTATCCTAGGCGGCATGTCTACACCGTTTATCATCTTAGCCATTGCTTATTTCAACGGTTGGATCGAGTCCATCCGTTGATCCAACCGTTGAGCAAACCAATCTTGTATTTATTAATTTGAGAAATGATACCTTTCTCGATCTTTTGGCTAAGATCGTGCATAGTATTTGTCTTTACGAGCTTAACGACACAACTGTGTTTGTATCGACTTTATAAACTTATTACATATGAGAAAAAGACTGGCAGAGTGTACATGATTGATTGTTCAAATGATTGCGATGTGCCTATAAACAATTAGACGTTACACACTTTGTATTGTATAAATCAGTTTAAACTTGTTTACATGATTGATACATGCTGGTTGACTATAGTATATTCCTATATTATTTGTCAAACAAGAATGTGTTAATAAATAAATAGCAAAAGGCTCATTTTGGTTGATGCATGATATCCTGAGTTGTGTCCTTTACAGAGATTGCATAACTGAAAGCTTTCAACTTCCGAATATCGTTACTGTATAGGTTAACTTTCTGCTTTATGTACGTTAGCATGTCGACATGTATACATATAGTTACTGCAAGGCATCTGGTTAGACACAAACTATTGAGCCATACTCTTAAAGAACTAGAAGAAACCTAGTACTATGGCTGAATATGGAGATATATTCCATTTCTAATTAGCGCGCTTAATGATAGGGCGGTGGCCAATAAACGAAATACATAACAGGAGTTCAGATGAACCTCCAGAAAGACGAGGCACTGTTTGATCTTTAAACTACAAGTGCAGAGGTAACAAACTAGACAGATTGTGTAATCAGTAAAAACTCTTATATGAGCATCATAATCCTTCGTTAATAACAAGTTTACTTGTTATTAACCTTCAGCATTTTCTATATTCAGAATAAGGTTTCAACTCGTCAATGATGACCAGCTTCATTTTTTTCTTAGCATCTGTGCAAATGCTGATATTGTGAATACAAGGATGTGTATACAATGACTAAAACATAATGACTATCTAAAAATTTAGATAAACGGCAGTACAAACCAACCCGACCAACCCGGATGTCAGCACCAAAGATAATATGTGTAAAGCATTGTTCGATTGCTGCCTTTTACACATAGCATCTCCCACGAGAGCATCAACAATAGTCATTGCGACCATTTACCGTTATTGCATAAGTGCCATAATTATACAAAGTTGTCTTGTTTTCCAAGACTAAATAAGTGCCATAATTAAATAAATATATTTACATATCTTTTATTTGTACAAAACGATTTTGTAAAACTTGTTCACTAAGTGTATATCCATTCCTAAAATAGATTGATACAAAAATTGGAAGCTAAGAACCTGAATCTACAACAAAAAGATACGCGAATTCATACAAATTTTCGAAACTAAGAACCCGAATCTGCAGCAAAAAGATTCACGCACAAGTGGTTTTTCAGAGCTGCATTCATACAGGCTCGCATGAGTTTACAAGCTTGAAACCCATTTTGACCAAAAAAATCCAAATCTGCACACTACAAGAATTATGTTGAATACCCATGAAAATTAGCCATGAATGTTGATTAGTGGGTATTTACCCATATATTACCCACAAATTAGCCACATCTATCGATTTTAAGAACTGTCAAAAGTTACTCACGAACTTCACACGAATATACCCATTAAGTTAAAATTTGTAGATAATTATTGGGAAAATTATTCGTGCAAAAAATTTTTCTCACAAAATACCCACATATTGGGTAACCGTGTTAAAAATTGTGGTTAATGTCGTGTGTAAATTTATTCACCCACATATTACTCACATCTAATTTTTATGCGAGTAATTTTTTGTAGGCAACTTGTGGCTAAATATGTACTCACGGATTTACCCTCGTCATATTTTTGTGGGTAATTATCTATGGGTAATTTTATATAGGTAATTTATAGGTTAATATAAACCAAGAGTTTCCAACAATTAGTTTTCACTAGTACATTTGAGTGAGTACCTGTTAAAAAGAAACTTGTGGGTAAATATACTCCCGTCGTCTTACCTATGTTACTTATCGTATATCGTCTTTGATCTGTAAATAAACTAAATGCCGAAACAGTTTTTTCTAAAGGATTGAACCTCAAAATGTCCACTTTTGTAGCAATTATATAAGAGACGGTGTTATATTACAAGTACAGGCTGCAAAATATGGGATCTATGGGGTCGGGTCGGGTTTGAGTTCACAGTCAGATGGGTCTTTTAGAAAAATGGGATTAAATGGGTTAGGAATTACAGATGGGTTTTGGTCGGTCAACAAATTTTTTTGGATCCAATCGACATTTTTTTAGTAAAGATGAAAAGAAAAATTGACCCACTAGGCCATTGGGTAAATATTACTATTATTGCACTTTTATCAAATCTTAATTAGATTGATGTATAATATTGAAAGAGGCCATTGTATACATCTCCTCTTAGATATTTACCCAATTATACTATATTCATGTTTAACCAATTTCAAATTCCCATTTACAATAAGAAAATAAAATACTAGTAGAAATTAATGGAGGAAAACTTCCCGCTTTTATGCAAAATGAAATTTAAGTAACTTAATCAAAATTTTGACTTCCCTCTCATATTTCCAAGACTCCTTAAAAAGTGAAAGCCTCCAACTGCCATACCCCTGTCACCACAAAAATTTCGCACAATATCATTATTTTACATACTCACCTTCCTCTTATTCTCTTGTATTTGAAAAATTATTCGACTATACGTGTAATTATATATGATGAAATGAATAAATTGTTTGCACTAGAAGTTATGTAGAGTTATCTTACGGTTAATATTTGTTTACAAAATTTTGTAGTTTATTTTTCTTAGTTACAATATTTAACTCCATCAAACACTATTATTTCTTGCAGGCAATATCAAGCTATGACAGTGGTTAGATTTCTTAAATTTGGAACTCAGTGTATGATTTTTGGAACCGGGCTAAGGTGATTGATCTTTATAGTTTTATTTCATCATATAAAGTCTTATACTAAAGTAGTGGCTTACTCATGCTTTTGTCTATCGATTATGTTATAGGTTGTTCTTGACAATTGTTGATGTCATTAGCAAAAGGTGTGTCTACTCAAAACAAAGTTAACAATCTAATATCATAATATAATGGAAGTTATTGTGCCTTGAGGCTTGTGATCTTTAGACTAGTAAGTCATATCTAATCTAATCTCTATCTTCTGATCAACTGATTCTAGATTTGTTTACCGGATAAAATAACATGATAATGTCATGATTATTCTATAACATATAAGCCTTATTGTAATTATTTGTATATTTGATATGTAGGGCATGATTAAGATGTTGGGTTCAGTGAAGATCAACATGTCAACAACTCAAAGAGACATTTAGGACTTGACCGATCAACAAATTAAAAACATCTATGGTGGATTGATGGTTCCAAAATGATATCTCATGTGACGTAGATGTGTACTTCGTATGATGGAAAACTTAATGTAAAGATTTGTACATGGATCAATGGATGTCATATTATTTGTCTACAAGTTTTTTGTGTGTAGTTATCTATATACATGTACATATCTATGAGATACACCATATGCAAAATTGTCATTTTGTTACTTCTCAAGTTCTCATTGATATTTGACGGTAGTATGGTGGGTAAATCATATAATTGAAATACAAAACTCAATTACAGATTATCAGGATTTAGTATTTTAGCCCTGGATATTTTTGTAGATAATGTACACACGAATTACACACGACTGATTTTGTGAGTATTTTCGTGGTCACATATGAAGTCCCACAGAAATTGTTCCCACGGAGTTGGCACAATCACCCACCAAATATATTGTGGGTAAACTTACCCATCGCTCGAAACTTTTGTGGGTGCATAATTACCCTCGGAGGTTATACCCATGTATGAGCGTTCGTGGGTTTTCCGGTATTAGAAGGTTACCATGAATTTTGGTCTATTAGCCACAATTTTTGTCCGTGGGTATTTGGTGATTTCTTGTAGTGGCAACCCCACTCCACTCCTTCCAACAATTTTCCGTATTAGCGCCATCTTTGTATCATCTCTCATTATTTTGCGACCACATTTATCCCACAAGAATCACTACCAAAACAAAACAAAACAAAATTATTATTGTAACATCCCGATTTTTATAGAAAATAATAAGCGGTTTATATAAATTCTGTTGTTACATCTAGTATTTTAGTGGAATAAATATAGAGCGCCACCTGACCGTATTAATAATATAGCAGTGGGACTTGATATGTAAACAATATATGATTTAATTTGCAAGACATTCTACTACAAGGACTAATTGTGTCCAAGTGACAAAGTAGTGAGAAATGACCAAAATGCCCTTGGGCCTTATCCATTTGTTTATACATAAAGGCGGTTTACTGGAGAATATATCTCCCTCCTTATCCCACGTAATACATGTAAAAAAAAAGAGCAGGAAGAAAACATTTTCTTCACTTTGAAGAATTCTTTTACACATCATGATCTTTATCAATTTCTATTAAGGATTATGCAAGGATTATAAATGTTTAACATGGTATGAATGATTAAGGAGCTTCAAGTGATTTCATGTTCTTCCCCAATTCAAGGTAAGTAGTGTATTAAATGTTAAACATGAATATAAGCTATGAGGTTATGATTAATAAGTGTTTTTACATGATTATGTGATAATTCATGGTTTATGATTAAAGGGTTATGCATATGATTATTAGGGTTTATGATGGGATTATGTTAATGATTAATTTATGATGTTTAGGAGGTGTTTATGTTAATTATTGAGTTGAACCAAACACCCTTTATGTGATCTAGAGGTGCACATCCGAACCGGTTAACCGAACCGCATCCGAAGACAAACCGAAAACCCAACCGGTCAAAACGGTTTTGACCATAACCGTCCGGTTTAATCCAAACCGCCGATTAGGAACCGGTTCGACATTTTGAAAAACCACCGGTTTGGAGACCGGTTTTATTAACCAATAACCAAACCGGTTCGGTTAACGGTTAGGAACCGTTTTTTTGTGGGCGGGTTTTTGGGTTTTATTTTGAATTTGAAATTTTGAATGAGGGGCGGGAAGGAGCGTGGGGGGGGGGGGCGGATTTTATTAAATATGTTTTAAAAATTACCATTTTGCCATCTAAATGTTAGTATAAATAGATGTGTTATGTATTTGGTTAATTATCACTTTCAAGCAATCAAAAAACACTAAAAAATCAAAACCGAAAGTATGGAAAGTTCAAACACCAACAACACCACCAACACCGAAGCTTGTTCAACAAGTGCAGCGACGGTTGAGAGAGTTTTACCATGCGACCGTGTAAAAGATCCATGGGAACACTTCAACTACGTCCAAATGTCGGACGGTAAGAAAAAGGCTCAATGCAAATATTGCTTGAGTATATTGTCTGCCGGTTCCAACTCGACGTTGAGGGCTCACATCAAACAAAAGTATTGCAAGGCACTCAAATCGGTTCGGAAGCCGATTGATCGTCCATGGCTCGAGGCGGGACTATTTTGCATACGATCATGATTTACTCCGTCAAAATTGGCGGTTTGGTGATTCAACGTGGTTTGCCGTTCAACCACTATGACCACGATGGGACGACGGAGGTGTACGAATTATATGCAACCGCTAGGGTGTTAAAAACCGTCAAACCGACAAACCGAGCGAACCGCTCAATTCAAACCGAAAAACCCGAAACAAGAAACCGAAACCGATAAAACCGAAACCGAAAAACCCGCTTATTACGGATCGGTTTGGTTTTATATTTAGATATCCGTAGTTAACCGAACCGAACCGTATATAATATACATGAGGTTTTAACTAAATATTCAAATAATAATACAAGTATCGATTATATTATTACACTACTCTTATTGTATAACGACTTTTTTGCTCCTAATGTACACGTTTACTAAACATCTATGTGTCAAATAGATTAATATGTTTGTAACATATAAACGTCGAACAAATATTTTTTGTTAATATGTCATGTATATTTATTTGAACGTAATTATTGTAATGAAATAATTTTAATATGACTTAAGTCTACTTAATATTATTTGATATACTAAAATTATGCGTTTTACCTTTTAGATCATGTTATTATTCATACGGTTAAACTTGTTTAAACGTTGTAGGACCTTGGTTTTATCAACCTTATCACTTTACCAAGCAAACCCAACACGTATACAAGTATAACCACGTGAAACAAACAACACAAACACAAACGTTATGCTTAGAAATAAGGAAGAGAAAGATGGTGACTTGAAGATATAAGAATCCGTGTATGATGTGAGAAAAGATAAACACAAGATGTTGTATATTCAATAAAGAAAACACACACACACACACACTCAAGCACACCCTCAAATGACCATTTGAGGGTATTTATAGTACAAGCAACTTAAAACCCTAAAAGGCTTTGCTTGGGCTTTTGTGGAGTTGGACATGGGCTCGGGATGCTTAAGCTTATACACGGCTTAGCATACCTTAACATTTAACCAATTAGCTTAGCCCACTCCACGAGCCCGCTTGACTATTCTATCACGATATCTAACACACGATACAAAGTTCCTAATCGTGAATGACCATCACTTCTAATAAAAACTATTAAGGCTAACAATCTCCCCTAAGGGTGGTCATTCAAACGATGCTCCACTTGATTAGGTCTCTACTTTCCTTGAGCTTGAACTTTGCGTGTAGATATAGAATAGTCTTGATTCTTTGTTCCTTCATGCTTTGTGATCGATAATGTGGTTGTCTCGCCGTTGTCAACTTCGATGGTTAGGTGTCTCCACGTCATTCTCCACTTCTTTCTCCACCATGCTCACACTTCTATTTGTCTTTTGGTTACCAATGATGTAGTTCGGAGTCTTTAAACTTTGTAGATTCTTTGACATTGACGAAGAATCATCTCCTTGATTATGATGATAACTTTCATGTGTTGTTGGTATGAGCATGTGGCGAGTCTCGACGATCCATCCGCTCCGGAGCTTCCATAAGAAGAAAACATAAAACATTGTTAGTAATAAGCGGATTCCTAGCACTTACAAGTTTGAATTTTGAGGTGTTAACAAGATAGTGTGAAAACACGCTCTAATTCTCACAGAGGCCGTTCTGAACCGAGTCCCACAAGTGAGATAACACGATATACCAAGTACATCTACAGATTCGGATGAGTCGTTGAGGTACATCAAGCATCACCTCACGATCAGACCGTTTGAGACACACTAAGCGTAATCCACGGAGAATTACCGGTGACTGCCGTCGTGTCGCATGATGTTGACCTGGCAGAATTTCCATTCAATCACCGAGGATTACGGTTGTAAAACCTCTCATAAATGTTACGGCGATTGCTAAGATCTGCGTGGGACTCTATAATATATCACTTGTGTCCTTATAGATGAACAACAAGCGATGTCATGTCAAGTGTTCCTATGAGATCTTTTGATGAATCTCGTGGCTCTAGACTCAATAGTGCATTTTGGTTTTCCGAGCGGAGACTAGGAGAGGTCTCCTTCTTCAATACCAACGATCTCTAAGAGAAAGTCAATAGATTATGTAGGGTTCCCAGTGAGAATGAAACAAATCCTTTTAAGAGGAATTGAGTGGCTAGAAGGTTAGGTGCGGTCGTCAATCGGGTCCATGACGCCTTTGTCTTCAATACCAATGTCAACTTAGTGACAACCATGAGATGAGTTGAACCCGGTTTCGCCTCTAAGGTTGAATGTGGAGGGCTATTTCTTTCACCCTTTCTCATTACATTTCTTTTTAATTCTTCAACCCCTTCTTTCTCCTTTCTCACATTACTCCTTTTTCAATCATTCCTAAGGACTTCTAATACTAACTATTTGTGATGTCCTTGGGTAGATCCCTCCGACTCTGGCGGATCATAGACGGATTTCCTATCCTTAGTCACCTTATAACTCCATGATCGTCCTATTGTTGCCATAAAACCATTTTTCTTGAAAATCTCTCAAAGTGTTTTGATGGAAAACATGTTTGGAACACTTGAGAGTTTCATATTTTCGAAACACTCCCCTTCACATGTGCTCATAAGTTTTGACAAATCGCACATAGAGGTGTGAGTTCGCACTTTTGAATTGATCGACTTTAAATGAACAAGACCGATTCGAGACACGCTACATCACTAGAGAACTAGCTTGAAATTATTACCCATCCCGGTCAAGTCCATAGAAAGTTTCTCGAGATGGTACATAATTGCTCGTCAATTCATTGGTTCCGTATGAGTCGAGCTCATTTGAGATTCAAACAACGATTTTGATCACATTTTAATCACGCCTCCTCCCCTCAAAAATAGCATATTCGTGATATTTTTGATATCAACGGATTAAACAAACATTTTAGAATCTTTTGGGAGACAAACGGATTTGATTTAAGCATGAATTTGGAACATTTTGGTTTTATACTCCCCTTTAATAAAGCATAATCAATTAAAGGGTTTTGAGGAGTTATCTTGAGCACAAACTATTTGAAAGATTTTGAAAATCTTTTGAACAATCTTGAAAAGGTGCTCAAGATGATGATGATTTCTCACCATTTTTAAATGTAGTGCCTTGAAGCGTACACCTCATTTTTCGATCAAAGCACGAGTTTTGATTTGTAAATAATCAAAAGTCATCATTTGATCCGGTTTCGTCTTCAAGTATACGAAGCCATTATTGAAGAAATTTTGAGAAACGACATGTTTTAGAAAACAAATTAAAGAACTCTCGCTCAAGCATCCATACATGCCCGTATCATTGTTGAATGACATTTCTAAAACGTCTGAATATCGATTATACAAGAGACATGTCGTAGAAGAATATTTTGGATTTTGATTTTCTAATGTTTTTGGATTTTTGAAAGTTTTATATTTTTATATTTTGCTTTTGTTGGTTTTTCAAATTTTGTATTTTGTTTTTCAAAATATTTACAGAAGCTTTTGGAAAAACATTTTCAATAAGAAGATTCGAGAAGACGTTCTAACTCCGCAGGGGTTAGGCTCAGATTCCAATTCGTCGAACTAAATACTCAAACCTTTCTTTTGGAAGGGCTTTAGTTAATAGATCGGCGAGTTGGTAATCGATCTTCACGAAGAATAATTCAACAAGCACCATTTTCGTACTCTTTGATGAAGTGATAGCGGACTCGATATGCTTAGTCTTTGAGTGATGAACAGATTGCATGATATGGCTATGGCACTTTTCGAGTCACAATACATAGGTATTTTATCGAAAGTAAAGCCATAATCTGTGAGTTGTGTTCTCATCCATAGAACTTGAGCACAACACGCAGATAGAGACACATACTCGCCTTCAAGTTGATAGTGCAAGGCAATCTTGTTTCTTTGAAGACCGGTGACTAACTTTTCACCCAAAATTGTGCTCCGCCGATGTACTTTTTGTCAGAACTTGATCACCGCGTGGTCCGCATCCGAAAAGGCAATTAGATCAACCGATCCTTCTCCGGATACCAAAGTCCCATGTGAATGGATGTCTTCGTGTACCGAAAGATCCGTTTAACCTCTTTGAGGTGCGGTTCGTAGGCTTTGCTCGAAACCGTGCTAATAAGCAAACAAAGAAATGAATATCCGGTCGACTAGCAAGAAGGTACATGAGAGAACCAATCATGCTCGATATTTCTTGGATCAATAGGTTTCCCAAACAAATCGGCTCCAATTTTTGGTGAAGTTACCATTGGTGTTCCGACGAATCACAATTGTCCATACCATGATTTTTCAAAATCTCGATTGTGTATTTCGCTTGATTTATAAAAATTCCACGAGGGGCTGATGTATTTGTAAACCAAGAAAGAATTTTAGTTCCCCATCATGGACATTT
The DNA here is from genome assembly GCA_022545495.1 of Chrysanthemum lavandulifolium. NCBI lineage: Eukaryota > Viridiplantae > Streptophyta > Magnoliopsida > Asterales > Asteraceae > Chrysanthemum > Chrysanthemum lavandulifolium. Next base: position 243,658,133 of record CM040243.1, on the reverse strand, counting down.
CAAATTTGCTTTTCATGAGATTTTCAAAATGTTTTGAAAGATTCGGATTAGTGGACCCAAAGATGATGTCGTCCACATAAATCGAACAATCAAAATGTCGTTTTGCATTTTTGTGTAAACAAGGTAGGATCAACTGTTCCTTTGGTGAAATTGTTTTGGATGAGGAAAGAGACGATTCGTCATACCACGCCTCGAGCTTGTTTTAAACCATAGATTGCCTTTTGAGTTTGTAGACGAGTCGGATGTTCCATGTCTACGAAGCCTTCGGCCGACTCACGACACTTCTTCTTTCGTAGTTCCATTCAAGAACGCGTCTTAATGTCCATCGATAAACCGTGATGTTTTTGTGAGTCGATAGGCCAAGAATATCCTGATCGCTTCTAGTCTAGCTACCGCCAATGACTCTTCAAAATCTATCCTTCTTCCCTGTCAGTATCCTTTGGCCACAAGACGAGCTTTGTTGCGAATAATGATCATTTCGTCATCCGCTTGTTCTTCCATAACCATTTGAGATCGATGACGCGAACGTCAATTGGTCTTGGAACCATTTCCCAAGAGTCATGTAGACGGTATTGAAGAAGTTCCTCCTGCATTGCTTCTATCCATGCGGGATCTGCCATTGCCTCACGAATGTTCTTTGGTTCTAGATTGCTAATTGAGCAAAGGTAAATGCACAAGTCGCAATCGGTGGCAAGTTGACGTCTCGTCTGAATTGGCCTTGAAGGTTCACCAATAACTTGTTCAATTGGGTGGTCTTTTGTCCACTTCAGAGTAGAAGGATACCGTTGGTTAAATGTATGCGAGTTAGATGGTTCTCGTAAGCATGAAGAAGATTCGGTGATTCCGTAGCAAACGGATTTTCAAATAAGTCTTCATCTAACGTTGCATCGTTCGGTTTTGGTTTTGCTCATCAACTGCTGGTATAACGAGCCAAGGTTGTTGTTTGTTGATTTATGTTGGTTTTACACATGGTTTTAACTGTTTTTATGCTTATTTGGTGGCTCGGAAATTTTTTTTTCCGTGTTATGTGGAAAACAGTTTATTCATGTTTATTGGTATCCTATGTTGGTCTAAACACAAAAGTCTCAATCTTTCTTGAATATATCCGTCTTGGGTATATCTTATCCAAACAAGATTTCTATGTTTTTTACCAAATATTCGTGAATCAAAAGTGGTCAACCGTCGGTTTTCTTGGTCAACACGACAATGAAGCGCTTTTATGTGTTTCGGGTAACGTATGAAGACAGACGGAAAAACATGGTCGGAAAACTTCACCGAAAAAGTCAAAGGTCAAAACCCTTTTTACGCGTAAGGGAATCTGATTGAGATACGCGTGTAATGTGAAGTTACGCCAGAAGAAAAACTACGGCGTGTCGTTCGCCTAAGTCGGCTTACGCTTAGCGGGCTTACGCTAACTTGCTTTACGCGTGAGCTACACGTAAGCATGTTACGCTGATGCCTCACGCATAAGCTCTAGTTACGCATAAGGTTTCAAGCAAGAGTTACGCGTATGTCTCGCGATAAGATCCGAAACGGAAAAACCTACGCGTAAACTAAAAGACCACAATAACATATACCATATACCACAAAGAGCTCGACCTCGCTTACATTACATCACCGTCCAAGACTAATACCAAACCGAAAAGAGCGTGACTGCAAAAAGATCCATCAACAATTAATCCAACCCACTTCATCAACTCTAATCTCAATCTACCTTACCTCTAAACAAAAATCGAATACAGAAATTATCAAATCAATCTCAGATTTGTTTCAATTTTTTTTGCAATCTTTTAAAGATTGTTTTACTTGAAACAATTATCCTCATAGATCATATATCATTTTCGAAGGCATGCTTCAATTAATATTCGAATCTAAAGAAAGATTATAACAATGATGTTATATCTCTTCTTTGTTTCGTTCAAGACTCAAAAATTAAAAACATCGAATCACCTACCCGAGACCATATAATGATCTTGAAGCCTTCCAACCGCTCTCTTGATTAGTATAGCGGAAAATGATGATACAAGGGTATGTGATCGATTTGTTCTTTGATCGGCTGTAATGGAGATGAGACTTGACGAGTTTGAGTTTGGTGAAGGATGTTATTTGATGGGAACTAGACTTTTGCAGATCTATTGTGATAGATGATGAAAAGTTTGGTGAGATCTGCTTTGTTTGAAAAGGTCTATAGATGGTAGGCGAATATTGAGAAATGTGTGTTAGGTTAAGTGATATAAACTGTGATAATGTTTATATTATATACCGGTATTACTTCTGAGTGAGATTGGATTGAATGGGCCAATGAACCGTATATTACTTGATGGCTTGGGTTGGGTCGTGTGAGCTTTTGGCTGCCATATGTTACGGGTCGATGGACTTGCTATCTTCGTTGGACTGGACATTTAGAGTTAAAACACCTGAACGTTTTGTGGGATTACAAAGTTTATCTATTCTTTTCCAAAAAGATTGGAAACAACTTTGTAATATAAAGAAAATGAGAGGTATTATTGGTATGGTATAATTTTCACGGGAGGATACAATATTCACAGCTTGTGCGATAATTTGAAAAATGACTACGGGGTTTTTGTACGGTATTATTGATGCGGAATTGAAGTGACATTTCACGGTGGACTTCTTTATCTTTGAGACGTTGGTTGGTTGGATGCATGTCTCAAGATAACTTGTTGGAGGACATTATGAAATTTGAAAATCGGTTATAACGGTAAGGAGTTACGTTGTAGTGCTCACGGTGTAACCATCACTTTAAGGAGTTACGTTGTTGTGCTCGTGTCACACGAAGTTGTGGATTGTTCAAAATTTAGAACAAGCAGCAAGTCACAAGTTGGGATGCTTACTTCCTTTTCAAGTTAGTCGCACTGGGCTATCTCCATATGTGGTCATTACAATTAGCGGTGAATTCAAAGGAGGTTCGATTTCAGGTTGGTTTGAGAGACGTATTGAGAGTATTTTTGCGACATATTCTCACTGAATTTTGATCAAGCTATGATGTTTGAAAATTGCATCAAGAAGGTAATACGACATGTACGCAACATTATGATGATTCGATAGCTCGCAACCATCGGGAGGAGAAGTTGGTATTTCATCTTCCGTGATTGGATTACGAAGGATTTTGCTTAAGACGAAGAAGGAGAAGTGTGGTGTACATCGGGGTTTTTACCAACTTGGATGCAATACTAAGTGAGTTATGTTGATGTTCCCGAACGACAACCATTGTGCTTCAAGAGTTTACTTTCTCCGTGCGTGTCCGAAGATTAAAGACGTGTTGGAAGAGTGTTGTCGGTTCGGAGGGGGCAAAGAAAGAAAAAGGCTCACTAGTTAGGAGGATTAATAACCTAACTAGATCGTTACTGATTGAAGTTCGAGCCACAAGAAGATCATTTGCCGAGGTCATCGGAAGGAGAACTTCAAGTTTGCCTCGATATCTCGACTCTGGAGACTCGCACTTCAAGAAAGTCAACATTGTTCTTTACTATTGTAATTTACTTTGTTTTGTATTTATAGGTCTCATTGTAACCATTCACGTGTGGCGCTATCTTGGAGGAGATTGTTAGCCTCGCTTTTCTAAAGATAACGTCACATATGTGAAATGGACTAGATCGTAGTATACTTTGCCCTTAGGGACTAGTATTGTGTAAGTGGCAAAGATAGAGCCTATAAATACCCTCATGACTCTCCATGAGGGGTGAGGTGAAGCATTTGGCTAGGTGTATTGTGTGTTTTCTTAATAAAGTTATCCTTATCTTCTCCTCCTCTCTAGTTTCTCTCTAAAAGGATGAAGATCTTCATCTTCTTCCACCAACCAAGACCTCCAAAACCACATAAATCTTATAGTATTCGGTCCTGACAATTGGTCATTTGAGGGGTGTGCTTGAAAGTGTGTGTGTGTGTGTGTTTTTCTTTATTGAATATACAACATCTTGTGTTTATCTTTTCTCACATCATACACGGATTCTTATATCTTCAAGTCACCATCTTTCTCTTCCTTATTTCTAAGCACAACGTTTGTGTTTGTGTTGTTTGTTTCACGTGGTTATACTTGTATACGTGTTGGGTTTGCTTGGTAAAGTGATAAGGTTGATAAAACTAAGGTCCTACAATTGGTATTCTACGTAAGTCGAAACTTATGCGTAAGATTAGGTTTTGCCCAAAATCCTTTACACTATCACATGTAAGAGATATCCAAAGTCGAAGTGTTCCACACACTTATCCAAGTGAGGAAGCAATCGAGTCACCGATTAGAGCACGAAGATTCTTCACCAAAAGTTACGAGTAGAAAACTATCGTAGTTGACTTTCTTACGAGTAGAACTAGGGTTTTGACCTACTCGTAAAAAATTTTCAATGATTCAACCAATTTCTTTTGCACAGATATCCTTAAAAACACTCGAATAACCCAAAATGTTGACCTTTTTCACCCAAAGTGCCTAGAAAGTTACGAGTAAAATGACCAATAACCAAATACGAGCTTAAAATGAAGAAGAACACGTAAAGCTTCAAACTTTTGCAAAAATCGAAACTTTAGCACCAAATAAACCTTAAACCACAAGAATCTTGAATTTTAAAGTGCAAAATTAAAGCTTTAAGCTTGACAAAAACGATAACGAGAGCCTTTACGTAGAACCCTTCAAAACAAACACAAACACTCCTAAACCATTGTTAGCGATTGATACCAATTGTAGGACCTTAGTTTTATCAACCTTATCACTTTACCAAGCAAACCCAACACGTATACAAGTATAACCACGTGAAACAAACAACACAAACACAAACGTTATGCTTAGAAATAAGGAAGAGAAAGATGGTGACTTGAAGATATAAGAATCTGTATGATGATGAAAAAGATAAACACAAGATGTTGTATATTCAATAAAGAAAAACACACACACACACACACTCAAGCACACCCCTCAAATGACCATTTGAGGGGTATTTATAGTACAAGCAACTTAAAACCCTAAAAGGCTTTGCTTGGGCTTTTCGTGGGTTGGACATGGGCTTGGGATGCTTAAGCTTATACACGGCTTAGCATACCTTAACATTTAACCAATTAGCTTAGCCCACTCCACGAGCCCGTTGACTATTCTATCACGATATCTAACACACGATACAAAGTTCCTAATCGTGAATGACCATCACTTCTAATAAAAACTATTAAGGCTAACAAACGTCTAAAATGGTTAACCGTGAACCGAACCGCGGATAACCGCTCATTTCGGGTAACCGCATGTCAGATTACCCGCCTAACACGGTTCGGTTTCGGGTAGTAAAATGAATTACCCGCCCCGTGATGGATAGTTAAAATATCCCAACTAACCGAACCGAACCGCCCCATGAACACCCCTAGCAACCGCAGTACCATCATGTAAGTCGTATGACTATAAAACGCGATGCTATAAAAATGTGAAAAACGGCTAAGCAAGATTTAAAAAATACTTTTTTAAATATAGATGCTTGTGTTAATTTAACAACCGATGTTTGGGCCGCTCCTCATAATTTGCCATTTTCGTATCTTTGTGTTACCGCACATTGGATTGATCCCGAAAGTTGGCAAATGATGAAGCGAGTCGTAGCATTTGAAAACTTTTCGGTTCCTCACTCCGGAGAAGCTTTATACAAATTGTTGAAAAAAGTGTTTCATAAATTTAACTTGACAGAAAAAAATTCAATAACGTTGGATAATGCTATTAAGAACACAAATGCAATGGGTAGACTAAAAATGGAATACGATCCACCTTGTAATGGAGATTTTTTTCATAGTCGATGTGTTGCACACATCATTAACTTGGCCGTGCAAGCGGGATTAAAAGATCCGCATTTGAGTGAAGTGAAAGAAAGTTTTAAAAGAATGTTAGTCGATGTTTTTAAAAAGGGTAATAAAAGATATAATGCATACATTCGGTTGTGTGAAAGTGCGGAGAAACCTTGGTTACAACCTTGTTGGGATGTTGAAACAAGATGGAACTCCACTTATCTTATGTTCATAAGTGGTTTAAAACAAAAGGTAACTTTGCAATATTTTCATGATGAGAAATTGTCGGGAAAGGGTAGGTGTGCTCCATTTGATGCCGATAATTGAGATACTATTGAAAAACTAACCCAACTACTTGAAGTTTTTACAACGCAACAAAAATTGTCGGAGTTTATTATCCAACGGCTCATTTGGTACTCGAGCAACTATTCTTGAAGTCTTCACAAATTTCGCATGTGAATTTCATGGTGGTGTTTATACAAGCATGGTTTCCGGATGAAAGAAAAGCTTTTGAAATATTTTGAAACTTTGCCACCGTTAATTACTTGTCGGCCGCATTAAATCCATGTTATAATGTAAACGGGTAGATGTGCTTATCGACTCGATTGTGGTGATTTGGGTTGTTTCGGCGTCAAAACCGAACTATGCTAATGATGCAAAAGAGTCCTTTGGCCATTCTTTTAAAAGTTTGTGGAATATTATTTTGAAAATATGGTAACCCACCTCCCATCGCGATTTGTGAGTCTTCGTCATCATCATCAAGGGTTTTAGAGAGAATCGATACTTGCTTTGCATAAAAGATAAGAGATAATCCCAACGAACGGTTAAGAAATGATCGTTTAGCGAATAGTGAATATGAAAGATATATCACAACCGATTTTATCTCACATATTCCTACCGAACAAGTTGAAAACTTTGATGTGATGGCGTTTGGAAAGCAAAGGAAACAATGTTTCCGTTCTATCCCGAATGGCTCGTGATGTACTAAGTGTACAAGCTACTTGGTAGCTTCGAATCCGCTTTTTCAACAAGTGGAAGGGTTTTATCAAATCGAAAGCAGACTCACACCGCTTCTTTGGAGATGTGTATGGGTTTGAAAGATCACTGACGCAATGAAGGCGAGTGCAAGATAAGACCGATCTTGAAAATGCTGCAGACTTGAAGGGAAGTCTACGTGGAAGAGGCACAAGCGGGTGAAATCGAGATGCTTTCGATGAAGAACTAAGACAAGATCACATTTCTCGAAGCTAGGGATCCGATGACGACTATTAGGACTTTTATGCTTACGTATTATGTTTTAAGTTTATGTATTTCCTTTGATGTATTTCTTTTAAGTTTATGTATTTCCGACGTTATAAATAAAATTTGAAGTTTATTCAGTGTAAGTTTGTTAAATGTTGAAAAACGAAAAAAAAATCCGGTTAACCGGTTAAAAACCAGTTAAATATTTAAAAATTTTGAATTTTGGACTTGGCGGCAAAATTTTTTTCAAAATGAAACCGGTTAACCTAGTCCCAAACCGGTTAAACCGGTTACTAATTTTTAAAAATTCAAAATTTTGAAACCGGCGGCAATTTTTAAAAATTCAAAATTTTGGATTCACAACAGTTATGAACCGGTCCGAAACAGTTAAAACCGGTCAAACTGTCCGAATATTAAAATTTTAAAATTTCAAATTTCAAAATTTTTGAGCGGAAGACGGTAAACTTTTAAAATTTGATTTTTTTTTTATATTTACAAGTTTGCCATTGTAAGACTAGTATAAATAGATAAATTGTGTTTTTATTTCTTTGCAACTTTTATACAATTAATATAAACTCTAAAAAATAAAAATCGGAAGCATTTCACATTTTTACTATGGCTGATGCTGATCCTGCACCACCTCCACCACCCCCGCCACCGGTGATTGTTTGTTATTTACCGGTAGACCGTGTACCAAATGTTTGGGCTCACTACCACTTACCGAAATGTCGGATGGCATGCGAAAGGCTCAATGTAAGCATTGTTTATGTTTCTTCAAACCCACTTCCAACGCGCGCTGAGGGCTCACACAGTATTGCCGCCATGCACTGCGCAGCTGATGCCCGATTCGAGACCTCGAGTCGACGTTGAGTAGCTTAGCGTTATCGATGTTTTATGTTTATGTTATTATGTGTTATGTTTTAAGTTTATGTGTAATGTGTGATGTATCATGTATTCTCCGCTCTATTAAATAAAAGTTCTAGTTTATTAATACACGAAACAAGAACGATGACAAACGACGACGGAAAAATACTAGAACCGGTCAAAACCGTTAACCGGTCTAGACCGGTCCCAAATCGAGCCCAAACCGGTTTGGACCGGTTGGTTTTTCACCTTCACATCCGGTTGAACCGAACCGTTAACCGCCCGACGGTTTTTTCTCGTTGACCCAAACCGGTTCAGTTTGACCGGCCGTCAAACCGAACCGTTAATCGCTTTGTGCACCTCTAATGTGATCTATGATGTTAAACAAGTTCTTTGAAATTTTCAAAGAATGACTAGTCATGTTTGAAAATCATATAAAATTGATAGAAGCTCGGATTGAATCATGGCCGGACTTTCGGAAAGCCTAAGGTGTCTACTTCATTGTTATTTATAAAGTTTTTGCTCATTTAGTAGTTAAGCTGGTCTAAAACGTGATTTGGTACAACAAGGGCTGATCCGAAATGTGCGACAAACCGAACTTTAAAATTTATACTGGATAGACCGTAGTCGCTTGGAGCATTCCATACCTTTTCGGAAAGGGAAAATAGTATACTTTCATGGAAAAATAGCCTCATGGCCTGTTTCAGTAATTAAGTGAGTCAAAATGATGTATTTGCAGGCTACTACAGAAAATCAGCAAATGTGTTGTTAAGTGTTTTGATGATTATGACATGATATGATGTTTTTACAAGTCCCGGATGATTATATGCTATGATAGCTTATGTTCTCAGCCTATATGATTATAATTCATGTTATGAAAGTATAGAACCAAGTGATAATACTTGGTTAGCTTAGCTCGAGTTCGCGAGCATAGTAGTACATGTTTGGCGAGATTTATGCCATAACTAGTTTATGAGTTTATGCATTATAGCTACTTTATGTGTGCTTAGTTGTGCTTATAGTTGCATTATCATGTTATATTCATGCCTAGTTGTTATGTGTTAACATTATACGTGTACATCTATCATGATATAGGTGTTCGAGGCATATTCAGAATCATTCGTCTTGCATTATACGGCCCAGGTGAGTAACGGATTTTCAGTTAACATGTTTAGTAGATTAAGCGTGTTTAGTATATATATGCCTTACTATATCTCAAGTACTATGCAAGTTATGTATTATGTTAAACCGTGTGGTCATATAATTATCATGTTGACCCGTGAGGTCATATTAGTATCATGTTGACCTGTGTGGTCATATTAGTATCATGTTGACCCGTTGGGTCATATTAAGTATCATGTTGACCCGTTGGGTCATATTAAGTATCATGTTGACCTGTGCGGTCATATTAGTATCATGTTGACCCGTTGGGTCATATTAAGTATCATGTTGACCCGTTGGGTCATATTAAGTATCATGTTGACATGTTTGGTCATATTAGTATCATGTTGACCCGTTGGGTCATATTAAGTATCATGTTGACATGTTTGGTCATATAAAGTATCAAGTTGACCCGTTGGGTCATATTAAGTATCATGTTGACATGTTTGGTCATATTAGTATCATGTTGACCCGTTGGGTCATGGTTAAGTATCATGTTGACCCGTGAGGTCATATTAGTATCATGTTGACCCGTTGGGTCATATTAAGTATCATGTTGACATGTTTGGTCATATTAAGTATCAAGTTGACCCTTGGTCATATTAAGCATCAGGTTGACCCGTTTGGTCGTATTAAGCATCAAGTTGATCCGTTTGGTCATATTAATTATCATGTTGACTTGTTTGGCCATATTTAGTATTAAGTAGACCCGATTGGTCTTACTCAGTAGTATGTTGTGGCCCAACCTCAGTATTATTTATATCGAAAACTTAGCTATATGTCATAGCGATCTCAACATTTTGTTTATAGTAGTTCAACTTTATATTATAGTTCAGCTATCAACTTTATCTTATAGTTCAACTATAGTATCAAGTTATAGCTCAGCTTTGGTTTATGTTATAGTATTTTAGTAATTAATTCAATTTTAGTATCATGTCTTAGTTTAATCTCGTAACCATATTATTGCTTAGTTTCTATATTCAGCTTAGCCTCAGCTCTAGCTCAAATTAGTGTCATGTTGTAGTCAAGCCTAAGTATTTAGCTCAAGCTTAAATTATATATGAATGTTATACTTTATGCACTTCTGGCATGCGATGCGTTTATATATATATGCATGTCAAATTCTATGAGGTATATGCTTATGCAGTTTTTAAGGCGAGCCAAGTGCTTTATGCACTTAGTTATTCAGAATGGTACTTTATGCGTTACTTAATGTATTTAGTACTATCAGTATGTAGTCAGTTATGTGATCACACATGTGTTCCAGACAAAATTGAACTTAGACCTCCTTAGTAGATAATCGAGCCTTAGAATAGTGAATGTTCCAAAATTGGAACTCAGACATCCTATATGGATGATTAACATGCTTATATGGCTCGTCAGTTATGTATTCAGCCAGTATAGTACTATAAGTACTCAGTCAGTATGTGCTTATGCACTTAGTCAGTATGTGTTTATGCACTTAGTCAGTATGTGCTTTACGCACTCACTATGTGCTTATGTACTCAACCAGTTATGCACTAAGTATGTGCTTATTTATGCAGACAGTTATGCACTGAGTATACTTATGTACTCGGTCAAGAATATGGTGATCATGTATTTAATCACTGTCATGCTTATGCGGTTAGTTAATATTATGATTCATGTAGTCGAATAGTACTATATATACTTATTCAAAGATCATGCTTATGTTCGGTTTATGAATTAATATAGTTACATTATCTCACTAAGTCTTATAGACTTACCGTTCTCAATTTATATTTTTGTAGGTATGCAAGATGAGACCATGTACATGCTATATGGGGCGTAATGGGTTAAAATGGTGTAGCTCGCGGGTTAGGTAACGAGCTTCTCATTTCCATCATTTGTTATCAGTTTGGAATGCCCCTAAATAAAAACCGACTTCTTTACCAAGTTTAAAGAGTCACCATTATGGATTTTGTAAAGTTTAGTATTTTAACGGACGTTTGGAATAAGCCCGTATGATGTAGAAAATACGCCCGCTAGTTTTATCAATGTATACGCTTTACAAATTAAAAAAAAAAAAAAAAAAAAAAAAAAAAAAAAAGTTTGGGTGTTTCAAGTTGGTATCGAGTGATGGTTTGAGAGATTTAAGTATCCACCATTAGTAGGGATGCTTAGACTTGAACCTTGCTCGTAATTGCATTTAGAGTTAAATTGCATCGCACGCTTATCGATTATTCGACATGTTATTCAATATGTTGTTCATATTGTCAGAGATAATTTGTACATGTCTAGCGATGCATACCAGTCTATGTGATTAGCAGTATATATAAAATTATATGAATTTACAGATATAGTCGTGTAGTGCATAATGCATTTCCAGATATCGTTAGTTGCAGATCATGAGTCAGATACGATATAGTAAGCATATAAAATTAGTATGCATTATCAGTATAACACTATATAGTTAGCATTTACATAAGCTTATGTGTAGTAGATGATACGTTTTAGTTAAGTGGCTTAAGATAGATTATGATAGCGACGAGTTCATGATTATATGGTGTGACTATTATGACGCTTGATCAACGTAATAATATTCACATGATATGGCATGAACTTATCGAGATCATGAGATACCTCGGGGAGCTTGCTAAACCGTTATGTGTTAAATGCATCATGAATATTTCATTATATCATGTATAGTAGCATTTTCAGACATAGTCATTATAAAGGGCATAATTTACATACACCAACATGTTCAGAATTGATTCAACACTCAGAAAAAGATTATGATTTAGAAATGCTACCGAATATGACAGAATATATATGAAATAAGGGTTTCAGTATTTCTGGATTTGAGCCATTTACAGGAAAAAGGGGCAAAAGAATTGAAATGAAAACGTGTCAAGACGGATACGGATCATTCAATAAGAGATATTCCTCATCGTGAGTTATGAAACGAGTTTCGTGGATATGACATTTAGTGAATATTATGCTAATTCGTGTAAATAAATCATTTCTTTTAACGCCGACATGAAATTTTGAGATATTTTCGAAAATAGTCGAGATGAACATTAAGAATACAGATGATTATGGATTTATCGAGTTATTTTCAGAGGATAATCAAGAAAATCTCAAAGTTCATATGATCAGGTGAAAGGATTTCAACATGGATAACAGGTACCTATAAACCTGTTGATAAATTGGATACATATATAGAGGAAATGAATTCTAGTTTGATCCTTATTAGTAGATTATCAGTTTTATTGTTAGAATACAGACATGATACATACCTAAATGGGGGAGTACTTACAAATGATCCTAAGTAATTTATGGGACAATTTAGTTACAACAACATTAGTTCGTGAGGACACGAACAATCCAAGCGGGGGAGAGTTGTAACATCCTGATTTTTATAGAAAATAATAGCGGATTTATATAAATTCCTATTGGTTACATCTAGTATTTTAGTGAAATAAATATAGAAGCCCCACCTTGACCGTATTAATAATATAGCAAGTGAGGACTTGATATGTAAACAATATATGATTTAATTTGCAAGACATTCTACTACAAGGGACTAATTGTATTCAAGTGACAAAGTAGTGGGAAATGACTAAAATGCCCTTGGGCCTTATCCATTTGTTTATACATAAGTCGGTTTACTGGAGAATATATCTCCCTCCTTATCCCACGTAATACATGTAAAAAAAAGAGCATGAAGAAAACATTTTCTTCACTTTGAAGAATTCTTTTACACATCATGATCTTTATCAATTTCTATTAAGGATTATGCAATGATTATAAAAGTTTAACATGGTATGAATGATTAAGGAGCTTCAAGTGATTTCATGTTCTTCCCCAATTCAAGGTAAGTAGTGAATTAAATGTTAAACATGAATATAAGCTATGAGGTTATGATTAATATGTGTTTTTACATGATTATGTGATAATTCATGGTTTATGATTCAAGGGTTATGCATATGATTATTAGGGTTTATGATGAGATTATGTTAATGATTAATTTATGATGTTTAGGAGGTGTTTATGTTGATTATTGAGTAGAACAAAACACCCCTTTATGTGATCTAAGATGTTAAACAAGTTGCTGAAATTTTCAGAAATGACTAGTCATGTTTGAAAAATCATATAAAATTGATAGAAGCTCGGATTGAATCATGGCTGGACTTTCTGGAAAGCCTAAGGTGTCTACTTCGGCTGTTATTTATAAAGTTTTGCTCATTTAGTAGCTAAGTTGGTCTAAAACGTGATTTGGCATGAAGGGCTGATCTCGAAATGTGCAAAAAACATAACTTTAAAATTCATATCGATAGACCGTAGTCTCGCTTTGGGCGCTTCCATACCTTTTCGGAAAGGGAAAATAGTAAACTTTCATGAAAAAATAGCCTCATGGCATTTTCAGTAATTAAGTGAGTCGAAATGATGTATTTGCAGGCTACTACAGAAAATCAGCAAATGTGTTGTTAAGTGTTTTGATGATTATGACATGATATGATGTTTTTACAAGTCCCGGATGATTATATGCTATGATATCTTATGTTCTCAACCTATATGATTATAGTTCATGTTATGAAAGTATAGAACCAAGTGATAATACTTGGTTAGCTTAGCTCGAGTTCGCGAGCATAGTAGTGCATGTTTGGCGAGATTTATGCCATAACTAGTTTATGAGTTTATGCATTATAGCTACTTTATGTGTGCTTAGTTGCGCTTATAGTTGCATTATCATGTTATATTCATGCCTTTTGTTATGTGTTAACATTATACGTGTACGTCTATCATGATATAGGTGTTCGAGGCATATTCAGAATCATTCATCTTGCATTATACGGCCCAGGCGAGTAACAGATTTTCAGTTAACATGTTTAGTAGATTAAGCGTGTTTAGTATATATATGCCTTGCTATATCTCAAGTACTATGCAAGTTATGTATTATGTTGAACTGTGTGGTCATATAATTATCATGTTGACCCGTGAGGTCATATTAGTATCATGTTGACATGTGTGGTCATATTAATATCAGGTTGACCCGTTGGGTCATATTAAGTATCATGTTGACCTGTGTGGTCATATTAGTATCATGTTGACCCGTTGGGTCATATTAAGTATCATGTTGACCCGTTGGGTCATATTAAGTATCATGTTGACCTGTGTGGTCATATTAGTATCATGTTGACCCGTTGGGTCATATTAAGTATCATGTTGACCCGTTGGGTCATATTAAGTATCATGTTGACATGTTTGGTCATATTAGTATCATGTTGACCCGTTGGGTCATATTAAGTATCATGTTGACATGTTTGGTCATATAAAGTATCAAGTTGACCCGTTGGGTCATATTAAGTATCATGTTGACATGTTTGGTCATATTAGTATCATGTTGACCCGTTGGGTCATATTAAGTATCATGTTGACCCGTGAGGTCATATTAGTATCATGTTGACCCGTTGGGTCATATTAAGTATCATATTGACCTGTTTGGTCATATTAAGTATCAAGTTGACCCGTTGGTCATATTAAGCATCAGGTTGACCCGTTGGTCATATTAAGCATCAGGTTGACCCATTTGGTTGTATTAAGCATCAAGTTGACCCGTTTGGTCATATTAATTATCATGTTGACATGTTTGGCCATATTTAGTATTAAGTAGACCCGATTGGTCTTACTCAGTAGTATGTTGTGGCCCAACCTCAGTATTATTTATAGCGAAAACTTAGCTATATGTCATAGCGATCTCAACATTTTGTTTATAGTAGTTCAACTTTATATTATAGTTTAGCTATCAACTTTATCTTATAGTTCAACTATAGTATCAAGTTATAACTCAGCTTTGGTTTATGTTATAGTATTTTAGTAATTAATTTAATTTTAGTATCATGTCTTAGTTTAATCTCTTAACCATATTATTGCTTAGTTTCTATATTCAGCTTAGCCTCAGCTCCAGCTCAAATTAATGTCATGTTGTAGTCAAGCCTAAGTATTTAGCTCAAGCTTAAATTATATATGAATGGTATACTTTATGCACTTCTGGCATGCGATGCGTTTATATATATATGCATGTCAAATTCTATGAGGTATATGCTTATGCAGTTTTTAAGGCGCGCCAAGTGCTTTATGCACTTAATTAGTCAGAATGGTACTTTATGCATTACTTAATGTATTTAGTAATATCAGTATGTAGTCAGTTATGTGATCACACATGTGTTCGAGACAAAATTGGAACTTAGACCTCCTTAGTGGAGAATCGAGCCTTAGAATAGTGAATGCTCCAAAATTGGAACTCAGACATCCTATATGGATGATTAACATGCTTATATGGCTCGTCAGTTATGTATTCAGCCAGTATAGTACTATAAGTACTCGATCAAGATGTGCTTATGCACTTAGACAAGATGTGCTTATGCACTCGGTCGAGATGTGCTTTACGCACTCACTATGCGCTTATGTACTCAACCGCTTATGCACTAAGTATGTGCTTATTTATGCGATGCTATGCATCGAGTATACTTATGTACTCGGTCAAGAACATGGTGTATCATGTATTTAATCGATCGATGTCATGCTTATGCGCTTAGTTAATATTATGATTCATGTAGTCGAATAGTACTATATATACTTACTAGTTCAAGACCGTACCGATGGCGGCTAGTCTCATTTAAATTGGTTAGTATTATTAATTTGATTTTAGTTTTCTTATAATAAATTTCATATAAAGGTTTGAATCGGAGGTGGTATCAATATTTTCTCTTAAAATGATGCCCGATGGGCGGGCGAGCTTCACGTGAAATCTGGTTTATGATTTATAATATATGTACTTGACTCATTAATATGATAAGTTTTACAAACATAACCGGTATCATATATTCAAGTAACAAACCTTAGTAAAACATTCATTCATTCATTCATTCGAACAAAAAGAATCATAAGCGGTACATGAATCATAAACGGTAGCATATAGTCAAGTTAGAAACAACCATAAAACATTCATTCATTGATTCTACATGTTATGCAAGTAATTCTTTAAAACTTATCTTTAATATGACCAAGTCATATTGATTTTTATACAAAGTTTTTTGGAAAACAATATTGAATAGAGGTTGACCAAGATCATTATCAATTTTGACTTTTATTCAAATGGTTACATTTCCTAACCATTGAAATCATACGAATCACCCTTTTCGGTCAATGAAACAAGAATATTGACAAGCTTGGCTTTGTCTATGGACATGCAATTCTTGATTATATTTATGTACCTCATGAAAACTTCCTCGACGATTGACTCGCCAAAGTGACTCAAGATCGAGGTTCACCCACGGTGTCATACACTTTCCCATATTGTATCCTTTTGCATCCTCTTTGGTTAAATTAAGATTGTGGTTCGTGTGGCGTCCCAATCAACTTCGAGACCTCAAGGTAATCAATTTGAATGACTCTTCTTTCTCGACTTCACATCGACTTCTTTAGCACAAGGAGTGTATTGTGGAATGTTGAATGAATCCATTTTTTCTTCTTCTATCAGTCCCTATCGCAATAAAAGTTTCAAGAAATTTTAATGGTTAATTTGAAGCTCATTGATGCTCATTTCTGAAAAATGGGACAATACAACGGAAATATAAAATGAAATGAAAGAACGTAAAATCTAGTATCGTCAAAACCATATCAGTCACTTCGAAACTGCTCGTCTTCCATATCAGAACGTAAAATGAAATGAAAGAACCAGTCCCCGATATCTAATAAAATATAGTTTACCTGGACTTTTGATGAAGTGCTTTATTTCGAGAAACCACTGTCCATTCTATATTCTGCAAAGAAGCTGGATGACTTAGGAGGTGAAACATAAGTTTATTCACGCCTACAGGGACTGTTTCCATAGTTTGAACTATCTGTATCATCAAAGTGAGATATGTGAGGTGTTGCAACCGATAGTGGTGGTATCTCACCGTCGAGGTGGACACTTGTAGTAATCGGTTCTTGAGCTTTTGATCAAATAAGCTTTTACTTGTCTACATAAAATTGGTAATGTTCATTTAACCATCCCCTTAAAGATGCGTTGTTGTACCAAACCTAATTCAAGGGGGGAAAAGAATAGAAATCATCATTCAGTAAAGTAATCACAAGCATATAAAACTTTAAAACAATATTAATCCATATGTTTCTAGAAGTTCATTAAATATACCTGCTTGTAAAAAATATCATCCATTATTTTCGCAGCTTAAATAAGTAAGGCCAGAACTTCCTTGTCCTCCTCTAACAGACCGGTCAACTGTCATAGAACGTTTAGTTAAATTCCTTTATATCTTTTAACGCTTATTGTTACAGATATAAGTGGGAAAAGAAAACCTATGTTTGTAAGTGAGATCGAGCATAATGAGCAAGCTTTGTTGCGATAAACTCTTTGTTTCCGCTTTCTCGGTACCTATAAAAGTTGAGACATCTACTTTATATGGATATACAATAAGTGTACCTTATGATTTGAACGGGTCACGATTCACTAAAGTGAAATAAAGGATGACATAACAGTGCTTATATATATGGTCAGGATGAACCTTTTCGTGATTATATCAAATAGTTGACCATATGGTCCATCAACATTATAGGGTACATAATGAGGGTCTCCATTAGCAAGTAAGTTCTTGTACTCTTCAATTGAGATATATTTAACGGCTGAAACCTCAGATTCCTAAACAAAAATAATAACAAATTTTTATTGATCAACCTTTTTTTGCTACTAACAATGAGTTGCTACTTTGGAGTATCTTCATTACCTGAAGAGTAAATGCTTCCAATGGGAAATTGAACTCAGTTTGAGGAGATTGCATACATATTTCCTTCTTCTTTGCCTAATTTGACCTTATCTTTGTCAGCTGAACTCATTTCCTTAATCTTTTTCTCCTCCCAAATAATTTTGGTAGGCTCATTGTACTTGTTTGAGATACTACTCCCTGATCCCTTTTTTTTTGCCCCAATTCGGCCTAAACCCGGAATTATAATACACCTGGTCATATGGGTTTGCTAAGACCTCTTTGTTGGTATGCTGAGACCCACTTCCCGCCAATGACCCATGGACGGGTTAAGCCTCTTTCTTGGCAGCCTGAACAATATGTTTTCTAAGCTCAATAATATGATCCTAACTCATATTTTCACCATTTTCACCACCTTCCCTCATTGCCATCCTTTCTAATCTATTTTACTACACAACACAATTTCTTCTCGAACCTCGCTCTTCTCTGTGTCCTTAAATGCTAAAACCCCATCACAATAACTCTTCTCATAAAAATCATTGTTTACACCTTCAAAGGTCTTGACAAAACCATACTCTTAAGACCTTTAACATAATCAATCGAGCCTCCATTTCCAAAAGAATTCTTGTTGTAATAAACCTCATTATCGATACTGATAGATCGAGTCAAAGATGGGATATCCCATGGGTTTTGTTAACAAAACCCATGGGATATCCCATCTTTGACTCAACTTATTTTGCAAACACAAACCCAAACACCCCTTTAAGTCAAAAGCTTATTTTGCATGAGCAACAAAAGTATATGGTGCTATTGTAACAAAGAGGAAGAAGCATCTTGATTTACTTGAATCTCAAGAAACATATAGCAAGATGTAAGAACTCGATAGCATTCACATTTATTGAGGCGCACCGGTTTTATTGCAAGTGCATCCCTTTTTAGGTCGCACAAAAGCTGGAGTTTTGCTCAATTCATCCTGCATGAAGAATAATCATGAACGTGTGTTTATATTGAAATGTTGAATTCACCAAGATCTAATATAATATTCAAATTTGTGAGACAAATCTCTCGCATAGAATCAGTGGTTTTAATGACTTAAGGAGCAACTGCAGGAGGGTTGTGAGATTCAATCTGCTTCCAAGTTGCAAGCATTGTATCTTCATGTATCGGTTTGTTGAAACAATCAGGACATGAACATGGCTTCACACAAAAGACACCGGCAGCAAAGCATTCACAGTAACTAAAAAACACATTTATGATGCAAATGATTCATTTCAACCATATACAATAATAGCTAAAACTAACTAATACAATGTGTAACAACTAACCTTGTCGAAATTCCCAAGGCCATCTACTTCAGTAAACAATGGTGGAGGTAAGGTGGAAAATATTTTTGAGATCCAAGTCAGACACACGATATCAAGATATAATATCAAAGACTACAAACCCAAAGTTCTCCACTGTTTAGGTTTTGAATCAATCCGTGCACCTAAATCGCTAATTATTAGCTTTCCCACATGCTACATGCTCTCCTATAGTGTCAATTTAATTTTCTTAAGAGTATTCATTTTCTCTCATAACAGACCCCACTCATTATGCCACCTCTAATTATAACCTTTAGAAAAAGTGTTTTGAACATACCACTTTGCGATTCCTGCATCCAAAGAATAAGATGGATGATCCGAGCTCAACCGAAACCTCTAAATGTATCTAATCATGTGCCCGGGCCAATCATGATAATCGGGACCTTAGGATAAGAAGGAAGTCCGAACCGGATGTTCTAACGTAAATTGGGGCCCAACTGCAATCTTGGCTTTCTGTCATAGGCACGGCGCTCAAAATAAACCATCAAGTTAAGATTATCAGAACGCCCCGACCCGCCAAGGGTAAAGGAATCACAAGTAATGGTGTCATATCAAAGCAAAACATTCATAACCAAAAGAAAGTCTTAACATAATCATGGAAAATAATCCAAGTCAAAATGACTTCAATACATAGGTCCCAAATGAAAGCATAATAAACTTCAAACATAATATCCGAAATAAATAAGTCTAAATGGCATCATAAGAAATCAAGCTAAAATCTCTAAGGTAAGTCCACTCAAGCACTTATCCCAAAGCAACCCGACTTCCAATGCTTAGATACCGCCACGGAAGAAAAGAAAAGTGCGGTGAGCTTCAAAAGCCCAAAGAGCAGATATAAAAGCAAAAGCTAATACTAAACGATAACGGATATGAAATAAATTGAATGAGCAATAGCAAAATCTTTATCATTTTCAAAACATAAATCATAATTTCAAATAAAGTTTATAGTCAAACTACCACGAGCCCGAACTTATATCGATCACATTCATATTCACACAAGGCAACATTTTTGTGTAGGGAGACCTACCAGAGTTATGAAGGACGTGCACGCACGCAAAGATCAATCATCGATAACATATAACATATAACGAGATAATGATCTAGGATGCATCCATACGCCCCTTCCTACATATACAAAATATGCTTCACCATCCGAGACGTGGCGTAACATCACTCTCTCGCCCTAGAGTCATATCGAGGTGCATCATCGATACGGACATGGAACCCCATGACTAGTTAAATATTTGGCTCGGTGTCAAACTATCTTAGGTCAAATCGAAATGTCATAACCGACACGATCATATTTATCGAAAATCATTCATATTTCCAAAATCATAGTTTTCATATCGGATAGTTCAAAATCGATGTTTCATAGTTCGTAAATCAAAGTTCGGATAAGCAATAGCTCAAACAAATCGATTTGGGATTCATAGCAAAGGCTTAGGAAAACCTAATACGAAGAAAACATTAAGAGAAACCTTTCTTGAAAAGGTCGAATATCTCGTACCTTATTCCAACGCAAAGATCGAAAAGCGTAAAGACGAAAACAAAGGATTACTCCTCTTCACATAACCTATAGACATTAACGATCGTCAAGTTATTAATGATTTCATAATCGTCAAAATGATCTTTTAATATTTAGTATCCATAATTAGTAATCTTTATACTTTAGGGTTTTATTAATGAGTCTTAAGTATTTTATAATTAATGTTGTAGATTAGGGTTCGTTATATCATTTATTAAAGTCTAGTTTAAATGAGAAAATAGTTTATAAGTTATAACTCACACATGAAATAACACTTACTATATTTAGCTCAAACCCTAATATACTCTCATTTATGTTCTAGGGTTTCTTACTCTTTAATATCTCATTAATATGCATTCACTTAACATGTTACGTCTTAAATGACTTGCTACTTAACCTAATACGTAATTAAGAACCTTCTTTACTTTTACTCTTTATCATACACGTTTATGATTTCATGTGACCATAAGTTATTAGGGTTTAGTATACTTCATACGCTTTACATATTAAAACTAAGGTTTATGTTTACGTACCCTTACTTATTAATTACACGTCTAACTCTCATGTACATATGTATTTGGTTCACCTAGGGTTTCGCTAGCATGTTTTACACAAGACCTAGCTCATCTAAACATGTTTCGTATACAAGTTAATATGTTTTAAACCCCATTCGAAACTCATGCATGCCTCGTCCAACTCATGCATGTCTCGGCTTACATCAACTCAACATATACATGACCCGATTCAATATTACTTATCACTTTACACGTTCCTTATTAATTACAAGGTTAAAATAAATTAGGGTTTCCTTGTTTCTTGGTTACCACCTCTCGGCCAAAACAAAAAGAAAAGAAACGCGGCTAAACAAAGTATATCTCGACATATACATGCATAATACGTTAAAAGGAAGATGAATAAACGTTATACCTTCACTTGAATAAGAAAAATCGACACCAAGGGTGTGTTTGAGACTCTCGGCCGAGCAAAAGGAAAAGAAAAGGCAAAGCAAAACTAGGGTTTCAATTTAATGATTATGTGTTGTATTTATAGTTGTAGTATTTGAGTTAGATTAGGAAAGTGATTGGGTTTGGGTTGGCTTGGGTCCAACCGAACACACACACACAAACACAATGGGCTTGACCCCCTCCTCCTTGGCTCACACGAACACAACAAACCACCCTCTTGGGCTTAGGCTTGGCGCAAAACAAAAACAAAAGACACGAGTCCAATAAACAAACAAACGACCCAACTTATTAGCGAAACATTTACGTCCTTCGTCGTACCAAAGTCGTTCACGAAATTATATTCGTTAAGTTTTTATTTATTAGGTTTTTAATTTCCGTACCTTATTATAAACGTGTTTTACGTATTTTATTATTCTTGGTTCCAAGGGTATTTTAGTCTTTATATAGGTTTTAGATTTTCGGGTTTTACAATTACAATCATACCAAATTTTGAATCGAACTCTATTCACCCACCAGTAAAGAAAATGAGCTAATACCTTCATCCATGTTGAACAGACTCCTTTGTAAACGCGGGCTGATGGTGTTTGCTCATACACTAATGCACAAGTTACATAAATCCTATTTGGCGCAAACCTGAAATATGAAATCCATATTAATTTCATAAGTCGTTTAATAAATTATTTATATTTTCCAAAGAAGTAGTTGCAAAACACAAGACAAAATGAATGTACTTACTTTGGGGAAGAAGAAATAGAATATATCTCGGCTGCAAGCGCGGGGCGACAGATGCAAACAAAACACCAAGTGGAAGCTTATCTGATGGGAAGGCCTCCATGACCTCAAGGAGACTTCTATGGCTTGCAACTATCCACTGAGCATATTCTTTCTGAAGAAAATAATGCAAGAGATGAACGTCAGTTTACATATCAATAAGATTAAAATTGATTCATGGTATACAAAATGAAACAAATCCCAACCTTTCCAAAGAGAGACGCAAGAAATTTCATCTATCGCTTTAGTGGAATCGAGAGCATGAGCGACTAAAGCAAGCAAAGTCGATCAGTGCATATGCATAAAAGCATTTGTAACTCAAATAACATTAAACCGTCATATTTACTTGACACACTAATTGCTTATAACATTTCATTTTCAATTTTCCTATATCCAATTAGTATCTCCAATATCATTATCGATAAGTTGAAAAAAATTAAGAGGTGTTTGGGAATGCACGTTAAAGCGCCAAGTGCCTATGTATTCCGACACAATAAGGAGGCGATCGTCATTGTATGTGAGTAGCAATTTCGATCTATCTACTCATGAATGTGTTAAGTTTAACTATTAAATCTCAAAACATGGCAACCTCGTCAATCGGGCACAAGTCAACCACACCGAATTTCCATCGTCTAATAACCTAATAATCTAAATAGCATGTTATTCACAATTATGCATTTATCAACATGCTCGAATCGTTCTAAAGCCATTTTATGTCGTTCGACCCGTTGAGGTAAAACACAATCCAAAGTTGCCATAAACATCTTAATTCATTGATGCAATCAAAAATTGTGGCAAAACTTCCAAAGATTACAAAGATTGTCGGGTAACATGGAGTCAAGATCATAAACAAATATGAGTTCTTAAACTAACAACTTAACTGTTGGCTTGTTGTTCTCATATGATAGTTATAGGCATGTTAAAATGTAATGGTGTTGGTGTTATGCATGTATTAAGAATTTACTCGTAACATTTATTAGGCTCACAAGATAGTCTTCCACATGCTCGCTTCGCAATAATAGAATTTACTCGAACATTTATTGAATATACTTACATTCCACATTAGTATTTGCCACTATTTCCATGCGTGCCATCTTAAATGCAAGCTAAATAACAATCTCCCAACAATTATCCTTCGCATATGAAAGACAAATGATCAATTTCTAAGAGCTAAAACCTCATACGCTTAGAAACCATTGAATATGCCAAATAGTAACATACTCTTATGGCCGCTTCTATAAGGACTATATCAAGAGTTTGATTGGTTTTGAGGATTATCACGTTGTTCACCACTTAAAAGCGATGAAGATGATCAATATCTTGTGTCGCATCAACTTTCACACAACCTTGAATACATATTGTCACCTACAATATTAATATACCGTAAAAAGACTTAGATCGTGAAAAAAAAAACAACAATGATGCAACCAATGTAAAGTCATCACATTCTAAATAACCTTATACCACCACAACTGGTCAGATTTGGGATCACCGAAGTATCAGCTTTCCTCTAAATATACAAAACATAAATTTAAACTATCAAATTCCAGTCAATTAAACTATGCCATTTACAGAATTACTCATGAATTTATCGATCAAATTCCAGTCAATTAAACTATGAGTCAATTAAAAGATTTAAACTTCTGCGAGCATTCAAACCCGTTGAATAGCTCGCGCTTGGATGAGTTTGGTTATGATTTTCCTTCATTCGTTGTAGTTCATCATGTTTTATGCCATTTACATAATTACTCATGAATTTATCGATCCATGATAAACTAAAATTCTATAAGGAAATGTGTCAAAAGTTACCCTAAATAAGATTAGGGAATCCTTACGTGTGCTCTAATGGTAGCTTCATAACCATCTAGTGAAGCTCAACACTTTGATTCTGCTATAAATTTACCATAGTGGATTCTTATAGAGATCCCGCATGGTAAAGTTTAAATTTTAACATCCGCTTCTTTGGGTATGCAAACATATCCGGAATTCACACATATTAAGGGAAAAATTTGAAAATTTAAAACGCTTAAGATCAATTACCTTCAAAAGACGGTGTCACGGAGTTCTTTGTTGATACAAATTACCATCGGTTCCTTTTTTCACCGGTCTAGAAAGAAGATCCTTAAAGTACATATCCCTTATTTTGCGGTTGATATTGATAGAATCAACACTATGATGCAAGACCAGATATGTATAGAGCGGGTGATATTAGTTTAGTTAAGTAGATTTGAACCGATCACCAAAGCATGTCTTCAAGTACATATCGGCTTTATCCAACCTAAATGAAAAGCCAATATTAATATTATAGCCAATATCGATGGGTTAACTATTGATTTGAATTAGGTATTGAAATCAAACTTAAGATCATCCCTATACTATCATCACATTCGAATATCCGGATTATGATTTATTTCCATTTGAATAAATCATAAAGTCATCCATTTGAATTAAAACTCAATACATTCTAAAAACTTCTTTATGTGGAATTTCATCAAACACTTGGTGCCGACTTTCTTTCCAAACAACTAATTTGTAGTTCTAATGCTAACCGACATTTAGAAGATGGAATTTAGTTGAAGAAAATCCTAATTAAATAACACATAACTTATCAATTATCAAAGTAAACAATTTTTTAAGATCAAAATAATTAGATTCAGCAAAAACAAATTCTATTAAGATTACGGGATTGAATACATTCCAACATCGTCTTCGGATCAGTTGTTTACAGAGATTGCGAGTTTTTGAAGTGCCGTAGTGTAAGAAATCACATACATGATATAACAACGAAATAGTAAACTTGGTTATTTATCTACTACACATGTGCCTAATGACTCCCCATCCAAATATGCAATACATTTACAAAGGTTCATGTAATAGTTACGACAAAGCACATCAGAAAGATTATATTTTGGACTAATGAATCTCAAAACATAGATATGAACAACATAAAACTACAGATGGATTAATTTATGAGGTTCTTTACTTATTGTTTCTATATTATCATAAATCACATACCTACATATTGTGAAACATAAATCTTATTGAAATAATTGATTTCTGATTTTAAGTCGAAAGTTGGTACATAAGTATTTCAGTTTAAAACCATAAAAAACATGTTTCAAAAAAGAAATTCATTAAGGACTTTTATCAAACAGTTGGTATGCAAAAATAAATCAATAATCAAAATCAATAAAAAGCATATGAAACTAATTTCTGATTAATCATACCTGAAAAATGATCGGAGAACATAATTCGATTCAATCAAAACCATAATGAAACACCTATTCTCATATGAAACTAATTTATGATTATCAATAATGATTTTGAATCATGAATCAAAATAAAATGATTTGGGGATAATTTTTAGGTTAATTCGAATCATGGGATAGGGTTAAGATTTATATTTATCGATTATGTAGCTTTATTTTTGGAGGATATGAATGAAACTGATTTGGGGTGGTGAAGATCAGTGATGAAGGAGGCATGAAACTGATTTTTTGAATTGATTGTGTTGCTGAAGATCAGGATTAGGGGTTTCGGTGTTTTAGGCGTGTGTAGTTGGTGATGGTTTTGTGGAAAGCGCGTGTAAATAAAATAGGTGGCATTGCCACGTAATTAAATGGTGCCAGCATGGCATTTAAGCCTGCCAAGTGGCATTTGTGACTTGGCATGATCCTCTATTATATATGTGGGAGATTCAAGATCATGCTTATGTTCGCTTTATGAATTAATACAGCCGTTATGTCACTAAGTCTTATAGACTTACCGTTCTCAATTTATATTTTTGTAGGTATGCAAGATGAGACCATGTACATGCTATATGGGGCGAATGGGTTAAAATGGTGTAGCTCATGGGTTAGGTAACGAGCTTCTCATTTCGATGAGTGTGTAAATACTCATCATTTTGGTCAATCTGAGCTAAAAAGCGTTTAAAATGCTCGAAATGCATCAAAATCTTGAAAATATTCCAAAATTGCATTTTATATGTTTCGGATGCAAAATGTTTAAAATCGGATGAAAAATGAGCTAAGTTTGCATAATTGGCGGTTTAGGTCCCCAGTTTCAAAAATTGTCGAAATAGTCCACGAGCACTTAATTTCAAAGAAAAATCACCAAAGGTCCTTTTAAAATCATAAGTTGTCAAAATTAGTCCTTTGGTGAAAAATATCAAAAGTTTTGAGAAATTACAAAATTGGTCCTTGAGTTTAAAATTGGCAAAAATGGTCCTTGGAAATTTGAAAATGTCAAGTTTGGTCCTTGTACTATTGAAGCTTGTCACTTTTAGTCCCTTGGAGCAACTTTGCAAATTGGCGACCTTGGTCCTTGAATTTTGAAATTACAAAATAGGTCCTTGTGTATTAAAAACCTTTACACCTTTTGGACCTTGTCAAAACCAAATGTGACCCTTTTACCCTTTGGACCCCTTCATTTTGACCCTTTCCTTTTATATTAAACCCGGTCAAACCCTTTGACTCAAACAAACCCCACGGGTATCCTTTCTTCTTCCCAACTACTGCAACTGCAAACCCGCCATCCCCATCCCCATCATTTTCCTTTCCCCTTGTCACTCCACCTCTCCAACACTCCAAAATACATTAAATGCATCCTCCTCCATTTCACTCAACCCCAACAGGTCAAAAACCAATTTTCCGCCAAAATGAATCAAATGGCCAAAATCACTTAAGTCATCCAATGGCCTTAAAAGTGGTGGGATTAGCTCGAAAGAGAGTGAGAAGATGTTTGGTGTATAAAAGAGGAGGAAGAAGAAGAAAAGAGAGTAGTTAGTTTTAAAATTTCTTTTATGTGTCGTTTTAAAATAAATGTTTTAGTTTAAATCAAAATGTTGTAATTTCGGTTCTATGTATCAAATTTAAGTTATTTATCATTGTAATGTGCTTTTAAGTATCAATTCAAGTTTTATATAAAATTCATGTTTTGTGTTTCTTGTTGAAAATTTCAATTTCAAATTCTTATGTCCAAGCTTCTAGTAGCTTATTTTTAAGTTCAAATAAGCTTATTTAAGCTTATTATAGCTTTTGATAAGCTTACAATTCAGTTTCAAGCAATTTTGGTCCATGGTCAACAAAAGTCAAACTGAGAAGCTTGGTTGGCGGTTGGAAATGGATATGGGTTGATGCGAGCTTGGATTTGGGTTGAAATAGACTAGGTTAGTTTAGGATTGGGTTTAGGTTTAGCTCTTGTGTTAAAATTTGGACCTATGTGAGTAGGACCATATCTCAGTTCATTTTCAAGCTATTTTGCATATTGTGCTTGTATGTGTATGTGGTTACCAGTATAGTTTAAACTTGTTTATTTAGTTGTAATTAGGTAGTTAAACTCGGTTTGATCAATAATACAAGCTAGTTCGATGGTTAGCTTAGTTTAAATTGCATATCGGTTGT
Organism: Chrysanthemum lavandulifolium; assembly: GCA_022545495.1. Classification (NCBI taxonomy): domain Eukaryota; kingdom Viridiplantae; phylum Streptophyta; class Magnoliopsida; order Asterales; family Asteraceae; genus Chrysanthemum; species Chrysanthemum lavandulifolium. The sequence goes on along the minus strand of CM040243.1, from coordinate 243,630,347 downwards.
TTTAAGGGTGTTTGGATTTGGTGTAGTTAAAGCGTGTTTAAGGATTGTTCGATGGTTTAAACTTGTTGTTTTAGTATTACTTAGCTCATTTAGACTCATTTGATCATTATTATTGCATCTGCAAACCTTAAAAGTCAAAATTATCATTTCATCTGTCTTAATCTCTTAGCTGTTGGATTTTTATAAATCAAAAGCTTGTTTTGTGTTTAAAATACATAGATATAGCTTGCATTAGTTTTATTTCATCATAATACATCATTTCAGTCCACAAATTGGTTTCAAAGTTCATGAAAGTCAAACATTTTCAATTTTTCAAAAAGTCAAATATTGAAAAAGTCGGTTTTGGCCCAACTAGGATGATTTTCATGGATTCATTTCTGGGCCAAATCAAGTGAAACTTGTGGTTTTAAAACTTCAATTGGTCTATTTTCTTATTATCATTTTGTAGATTTTTGTGAATTTTTATAAGCTCAAAATGGCTTGTCAAAATGGGCTTAAATGCCTGTGCATGACTCGATTAATCTTGAGTGCACTGCGAGTCTTCTGAACCTTGCACAAGCTCATTTGAGCTTGTCTAGGTCTAGTTTTTGGTTTATAAGTACTTGGCCAGGTCTAGTTTAGGTTCCTTCTTTTGTTTTTGAGTTTCGACTTATTTAGGTGCTTATTTTTAAGCTCAAAGTAGGTACCCTCAGCTGTTTTAGCATTAAACTCAAATCATCAAATCTTGGTAATTTGCAATTCGAGGTTAAGGCTAGTTGATTCTTGTTGCATTTGGTACTTTTAGCATATTATAGCTTACGTTTCGGTTTGGTGCTTATTGTGTCTTTTGGCTTATTTCAAGTGCTTATTTATAAGCACTTTGCATTCTGATTCATATTCCTTCACACAAGCACTGTTTTTATATTTTCCTAGATTCTAAATATTATTTTAGACTTATCTTGAATTTTTCAGATTTTTCTAAGTCTTGTTTGCTATTTTTCTTGATTTAAATTAGTTTTAAGCATTTTAATTAGCATTTAATACAATTAATTAAGAAAAGTTTCAAAAAATAATTTTCATTTTCTTAAGTTAAGATAAATATAAAAGTCAAAAAATATTTTTCAGATTTTCTTAGTTAAATTTGTATTTTTAAGCAATTTAAGTAGTTTTAAATAGTTTTAATTCATAGAAAATAGAAAATAATCGAGAAAAATACAAAAATAGTTTTGAAAATTCTCTTTTGTTATTTTAGATTTTCCAAGTCATAATTTTATTTTTCTAGCTTTATTTCATATTTTCTTGTATTTTAGGCTATTATTAAATAGTTAAAAATAGTTTTAATTAATAATAATTAGATAAATAGTTATAAAAATAATTTTCTTTTTCTATAAATTTTCTTTTATCATTAGGTTTGTAAAATATCATTTTCATATTTTTAGGATTAATATTGTTTAAGTTTCACATTTTCTTTTATGCGTCGCGTAGTTTTAATTCGAGTTTTATAAAACATAAAATCAAAAACATCATTTTGCAAATAGTGATAGCGTTTATTTAATATTTTTATCTTTTAATTTTCTTTAATTTGCATTTAAGCCCTTGTAATTTATGAACTTTTACGTAGTTATAATCATTCAAATCCTCTTTTCGTTCAAATCTCTCGATCACTATTCGTTTGGTGATTCATTGCATAGCTCATTTGGGACATAACGACCGGAAACACTATACTCTCGGATCTTCATTGCATTTGTTTCGAACTGTTTTAAGTTTCTTCGGATTGGCCATTCACAAGTGGTAGGCTTGTGATAAAACTTGACGGTTTGGGGCGAATCAAATTTTAGGCGCCATTGCTTGGGGTTGTCTTGATTATCTTCCGTTTAGCAGTTAGTGATTTGAATATTCACTCCTTGTTTATACCATCTGTATGTATTTATATTTTCTTATAAAATCAAAAACCCAAAAGATTTTCATTCTTTGTTTTTACATCATGTTTTCAAAAATACCAAAATATTCCTCTTTACCCTCTTACCCTTTTGATTCTTTATCCCTTTACCCTCTATCCATTTGATTCTAACTTCTTCTATTCTCATGGAATCTCTCGACTCTGACAATTAGGGACGAAGTTGAAAAACTTGGACTTTATCACAAATGTCAAGAATTCGTGTTGTTCGTGATGATCCATTAATTACTGCGTGGGGAAATGGAGCGAGAAACCGGGGTGACAAAGGACCGGTACTTCCCTCGATAATGGAAGTGCTAAATCGTCCAACCTACGGTTATCCAAAGATCTAAACCCTCAATTGCTCTAAGCCGTCTAAAATTGATCCTAAACTTTCACGATTTACGGTTAAAAGCAAACATGCGAATTTAGACCGGTGACTAGCAAGAATGACTTGCCTAATCTTCACGTTTCTCAAGAACCGAACCGAGACCATAACGGAGTGGTGGAAATTGCTAGCTCTCGAGCACACCACTTGTCCCACCTCCGGATTTTTCAAAATGTTCTTGAGACTTGATAGTCATTCGGATCACCATGTTGGTTTTGTTGATTCTTTGAATAAACCGATTCCTTCTCATAACTCTCAAATGAAATCGTTTATTCCTTGTGTCGGTTGTGGTGAGCCTCTTTTGGTTCACCACATCGTTGGTGTGCGTGTGTACAATGTGGTAATGATATTCATAACGGGAGTTGTTTGTTTTGTGGTTCGAGGAATTCATTTGATTATGATCCTAATCCGAACTCATTTAACGACCCTCAAACTTTTCCAATTACCCACCACAACCCGACTTATCTTCATATAATCAACATAACTTCTTGTGAATTTTGTGGAGGTCCTCACCAAGGATTTGAGTGTCAATCCGGAAACACGTTTGTCTATGAGCAGTTTTCGGTGATGCTCGAAACTTTGGTTATGACCAATATCCATATAATTCACGATCCGGACTCAGCAGTTTCTTGTTGTGAGTCTTGTGGAGGTCCCATTTCACTCGATTGTCAAATAGGAATCCATTTCCTTGTAACAATCATGACTCTTACATGTTTGACAATTTCCAACCTCCACGACACCATACGGTTCAAACTCCACAGAGCCGTTGTCTCGAAAATCTCCCAAAATTTTGAAACCGCAATGAAAACACTTGATGATATGATTAGTAACTTTAAGAATCAAGTGAGTGGTGAAAAGACCATGGGAGAATTGCTAGCCGAAGAGAGAGCCCGCCAATCTAGGGAAGAATTATTAGTCCTAGAGCATGCGGCTCTAAGGCGTTCCCAATTTCTTAAGGCGACTCTATATGATGATGACGAGGAGAGTTTTATCCTTTTAAAGATAATATTTCTCAACTCCTCGGTCGGTTGATATCCCAGCGATTGAGATTCCATCTCAAACAAGCGCTATCACACCAAGCTCCCACTCACTCTCTCGAACATGGGGGCGAGCATCTTGACCTTGTTCACGAAAAGGAATCGGACGAATTCATAAAGTCTAGTGTTGAGAACCTTGTCCCAATCCGAGAGAGTCACGAGAACTTCGATCATATGTGTGATTCTCTTTCCCTCTTGAGTGTTCAAAGATCATTTTGAAACTTTCTCCGATTTTAGCGACGATTGTGCTTCCTATGGAAACATCGAGTATGTTGAGGCATCACTCCCACGATCGATCTTGATCATCTTCTTGAGGAGTTCACCGATGAACTCACTCACATCAATCCACTTTCATCGGAAAGTGATGATGTTCTCTTTGATTTGAAGCCGATCCGGGAGGCGAAAGTCTCCTTGATAATGATCGTTCACTCACTTCTTATCCCAACGGTCCAATAGAGAATGTTGATCACTTTGTTCCCGAAACATTCAAAGCTACTTTCACTAATCCTCTATTTGAATTCGACTCGAATTCACTTTAATTTGAGAATCCACTCTTTGATACTCGGATTGAGGATAGTGATGAGCCCACAATGGAACAAGAGTTCACAATTTCACTTCATGTGAATGATTCTCTTCATGAAGAGTTCTCGGTGAACTCTCTCATGACATATCTCCTCGGAACATGATCATTTCTATTTTGATCTTGAGGATGATATTGGCTCGGAGGAAGGTGTACTCTATCATACGAGTTTGCTTATTAATGATACTACCTCACCCTTCCTCCCGATATGTCTACATTTGAGGATGAAGAATGGATCTTGATTGTTATCAAAATCTTTCTTCCTTTCCTCAAATATCTTGTGATTCTCTTCATCTTCACTCCTTGGGAATGAAGACACTATCTTTGACCCGGCATTTTCATTTATCATTTTGAGCGGTTCTATGTATATCTCATCGGTGTGGAACTTTCACGTGCTTCAAATGTTTGTCCAAACATCTTGAATGAAAGTCCGATGGAGATTGTCTCTTCCACTTACTTCCCATGAACAAATTAATTGGGGTCGAGTCAAGCTAGCGACTCGGTAATCAAAAACATTAGCTAAACATGGGTTTTCACCCGTGTGTACCACCTAGTGTGGGGAGTTGCCCATGTTATATATATAAGTTTTCTCAAAAAAAAAAAAAAAAAAAAAAAAAAAAAAATCTTTCAAAATAATGGCGTAGTATTTCCCTTTCGTTCTTTGTTTCGGCATAACCGCGGTACTTTGAATATTGAGGGCAATATTCATTTCTAAGTGTGGGGGAATTCTCACGAATTTTATCATGTAATTATACCGCCCAATTCCCCATTTTGGCCAAAATTTTTTTTTTTGAGTAAGTGTTTTACACTTACTCAATTGGTTATCGATCCGCCATGTCTAATAAACAAAAGGATTGGCTAATCCGAGAGCAAGCGGCTCTTGGTAAAGATATCTCAAATCCGTTGACGACTTGCAATTTGCCCAAAATTGTATGGTATTATTCACCATATCCTTAAAAGTGAAGAGTTGGCTAGCCCGCAAGTTTATGGCTTGTGGTAAAGGCGATGGAAAAACCATAATTGGTAATCGACTCACCAAAGATAATATTGATAATTTATCTAAGAGTTGGCTAGTCCGAGCAAGCGGCACGGTAAAGACAAATCAAATCCGTTGGAAGGCGGTGGTTTGCTCAAAATCACATGGTTATCGGTGTACCATGGTTCTTACTTGAACTGAAACATTTGGCTACTCCGAGTAATGGCTTTTGGTAAAGAGATTCAAATCCATTAAGTTTTCTCAAAAGATTGCTAGGGACTAGCAATAGTTTAGTGTGGGGATTGATGAGTGTGTAAATACTCATCATTTTGGTCAATCTGAGCTAAAAGCGTTTAAAATGCTCGAAATGCATCAAAATCTTGAAAATATTCCAAAATTGCATTTTATATGTTTCGGATGCAAAATGTTTAAAATCGGATGAAAAATGAGCTAAGTTTGCATAATTGGCGGTTTGGTCCCCAGTTTCAAAAATTGTCGAAATAGTCCACGAGCACTTAATTTCAAAGAAAAATCACCAAAGGTCCTTTTAAAATCATAAGTTGTCAAAATTAGTCCTTTGGTGAAAAATATCAAAAGTTTTGAGAAATTACAAGTTTGGTCCTTGAGTTTAAAATTTGGCAAAAATGGTCCTTGGAAATTTGAAAATGTCAAGTTTGGTCCTTGTACTATTGAAACTTGTCACTTTTAGTCCCTTGGAGCAACTTTGCAAATTGGCGACCTTGGTCCTTGAATTTTGAAATTACAACATAGGTCCTTGTTTTAAAACCCTTTAAACCCTTTGGACCTTGTCAAAACCAATGTGACCCCTGCCATTTTACCCTTTTGGACCCCATCAATTACATTTTGGACCCCCCCCTTATATTAAACCCCGGTCAAACCCCCGTCAAACAAACACACCCCTTTTCGGTTTTTCTTTCTTCCCACTATCACTGCTGCAACACCCAACTCCCCCATCCCCCAGCTCACTCATCCACCCACCTTATCACTCCACCTCACACAACACTCCAAAATACATTAAATGCCTCCCCCTCCATTTCACTCAACCCCAACCCATGTCAAAAACCATTTTCCGCCAAAATGCAATCAATGGCCAAAATCATCTCAAGTCATCCAATGGCCCTAAAAGTGGTGGGATTAGCTCGAAGAGAGAGAGAAAGATGTTTGGTGTATAAAAGGAAGAAGAAGAAAGAAAGAAGAGAGTAGTAGTTAGTTTTAAAATTTTCTTTAATGTCGTTTTTAAATAAATGTCTTAGTTTAAATCAAAAAATGTAATTTCGGTTTCTATGTATCAAACTAAGTTATTTTATCATTGTAATGTGTTTTTGAGTATCAATTCAAGTTTTATATAAAATTTCATGTTTTTGTGTTTCTTGTTGAAAATTTCGGTTTCAAATTCTTATGTTAAAGCTTCTAGTAGCTTATTTTAAGCTCAAATAAGCTTATTTAAGCTTATTATAGCTTTTGATAAGCTTACAATTAAGTTTCAAGCAATTTTGGTTTTGGTCAACAAAAGTCAAAACTGGAGCTCAAATGGGTCAAGGTTTTGGATATGGGTTGATGCGAGAGCTGGATTTGGGTTGGAATAGACTAGGTTAGAGTAGTTTTGGTTTGGTTTTAGCTTAAATAAAATTTGGACATTGTGAGTATCAATCTCATTTCAATTTTCAATCTATTTTGCATATTGTGCTTGTATTTGTATTTGTGTTTATAAATAGTTTAAACTTGTTTATTTAGTTGTAATTAGGTAGTTAAACTCGGTTTGATCAATAATACAAGCTAGTTCGATGTTTAGCTCGGTTTTAATTTCAAATCGGTTGGTAAAAAGGGTGTTTGGATTTGATGTTGGTAAATTTGTGTTTAGGGTTTTCAAGTTGTTTAAACTTGTTGTTTATGTTTGTTAAGCTCATATTTGAACTCATTTGAGTCATTATATTGCACTTGCTAAAGCTAAAGTCAAAATCATCATTTAATCTGTCTTAATTTCTTAGCTGTTGAGTTTTGGAAAATCAAAAGCTTGTTTTGTGTTTAAAATCATAGATATAGCTTGCATTAGTTTTATTTCATCATATTACATCATATTCAGTCCACAAATTGAGATCAAAGTTCAATAAAGTCAAATATCAAAATTGTTTCAAAAGTCAAAATTGAAAAATCGGTTTGAGCCCAACTAGAGATGATTTTTCATGGACTCATTTCTGGGCCAAATCAAGTGAAACTTGTGGGTTTAAAACTTCAATTGGTCTATTTTCTTATTATCATTTTATAGATTTTGTGAATTTTTATAAGCTCCAAAATGGCTTGTCAAAATGGGCTTAAATGCCTGTGCAACTGACTCGATTGATCTTGAGTGCGCAGAGTCTTTGCGAGCTTGCCACAGCTCATTTGAGCTTGTCTAGGTCTAGTTTTTGGTTTATAAGTACTTGGCCAGGTCTAGTTTAGGTTCCTTCATTTGGTTTTTAGTTTCCGACTTATTTAAGTGCTTATTTTTAAGCTTAAAGTAGGTAGCACCAAAACTGTTTTTAGCTTATTACTCAAATCATCAAATCTTGGTAGTTTGCAATTCAGAGGTTAAGGCTAGTTGAGATTTGTTGCATTTGGTTACTTTTAGCATATTATAGCTTACATGTCAGTTTGGTGCTTATTTGGTCCTTTTGGCTTATTTTAAGTGCTTATTTATAAGCACTTTGCATATGATTCATATTCCTTCACACAACCCTGTTTTTATATTTTCCTAGATTCTAAATATTATTTTAGACTTATCTTGAATTTTCAGATTTTTCTAAGTCAGTTTGCTATTTTTCTTGATTTAAATTAGTTTTAAGCATTTTTAATTAGCATTTAATACAATTAATTAAGAAAAGTTTCAAAAAATAATTTTCATTTTCTTAAGTTAAGATAAATATAAAAGTCAAAAAATATTTTTCAGATTTTCTTAGTTAAATTTGTATTTTTAAGCAATTTAATTAGTTTTAAATAGTTTTAATTCATAGAAAATAGAAAATAATCGAAAAATACAAAAATAGTTTTGAAAATTCTCTTTTGTTATTTTAGATTTTTCCAAGTCATAATTTTATTTTTCTAGCTTTATTTCATATTTTCTTGTATTTTAGGTTATTATTAAATAGTTAAAAATAGTTTTAATTAATAATAATTAGATAAATAGTTATAAAAATAATTTTCTTTTTCTATAAATTTTCTTTTATCATTAGGTTTGTAAAATATCATTTTCATATTTTTAGGATTAATATTGTGTAAGTTTCACATTTTCTTTTATGCGTCGCGTAGTTTTAATTCGAGTTTTATAAAACATAAAATCAAAAACATCATTTTGCAAATAGTGATAGCGTTTATTTAATATTTTTATCTTTTAATTTTCTTTAATTTGCATTTAAGCCCTTGTAATTTATGTCCTTTTTACGTAGTTATAATAATTCAAATCCTCTTTTCGTTCAAATCTCTCGATCACTATCGTTTGGTGATTCATTGCATAGCTCATTGGGACATAACGACCGGAAACACTATACTCTCCGATCTTCATTGCATTTGTTTTGAACTGTTTTAAGTTTCTTCGATTGGCCATTCACAAGTGGTCGGCTTGTGTGAAAAACTTGACGGTTTGGGACGAATCAAATTTTAGCGCCCATTGCTTGGGGTGTCTTGATTATCTTCCGTTTAGCAGTTAGTGATTTGAATATTCACTCCTTGTTTATACCATCTGTATGTATTTATATTTTCTTATAAAATCAAAAACCCAAAAGATTTTCATTCTTTGTTTTTACAAAATGTTTTCAAAAATACCAAAATATTCATCTTTACCCTCTTACCCTTTTGATTCTTTATCCCTTTACCCTCTATCCATTTGATTCTAACTTCTTCTATTCTCATGGAATCTCTCGACTCGACAATTAAGGACGAAGTTGAAAAACTTGAGACTTTATCACAAATGTCAAGAATTCGTGTTGTTCGTGATGATCCATTAATTACTGCGTGGGGAAATGGAGCGAGAAACGGGGTGACAAAGGACCGGTACTTCCTCGATAATGGAAGTGCTAAATCGTCCAACCTACGGTTATCCAAAGATCTAAACCCTCAATTGCTCTAAGCCGTCTAAAATTGATCCTAAACTTTCACGATTTACGGTTAAAAGCAAACATGCGAAATTTAGACCGGTGACTAGCAAGAATGACTTGCCTAATCTTCACGTTTCTCAAGAACCGAACCGAGAGACCATAACGGAAGTGGTGGAAATTGCTAGCTCTCGAGCACACCACTTGTCCCACCTCCGGATTTTCAAAATGTTCTTGAGACTTGATAGTCATTCGGATCACCATGTTGGTTTTGTTGATTCTTTGAATAAACCGATTCCTTCTCATAACTCTCAAATGAAATCGTTTATTCCTTGTGTCGGTTGTGGTGAGCCTCTTTTGGTTCACCACATCGTTGGTGTGCGTGTGTACAATGTGGTAATGATATTCATAACGGGAGTTGTTTGTTTTGTGGTTCGAGGAATTCATTTGATTATGATCCTAATCCGAACTCATTTAACGACCCTCAAACTTTTCAATTACCCACCACACCCGACTTATCTTCATATAATCAACATAACTTGTTGTGAATTTTGTGGAGGTCCTCACCAAGGATTTGAGTGTCAATCCGGAAACACGTTTGTCTATGAGCAGTTTTCGGTGATGCTCGAACTTTGGTTATGACCAATATCCATATGATTCACGATCCGGACTCAGCAGTTTCTTGTTGTGAGTCTGTGGAGGTCCCATTTCAGCTCGATTGTCAAATAGGAATCCATTTCCTTGTAACAATCATGACTCTTCATGTTTGACAATTTCCAACCTCCACACACCATACGGTTCAAACTCCACAGAGCCGTTGTCTCGAAAATCTCCCAAAATTTTGAAACCGCAATGAAAACACTTGATGATATGATTAGTAACTTTAAGAATCAAGTGAGTGGTGAAAAGACCATGGGAGAATTGCTAGCCGAAGAGCGAGAGGCCCGCCAATCTAGGGAAGAATTATTAGTCCTAGAGCATGCGGCTCTAAGGCGTTCCCAATTTCTTAAGGCGACTCTATATGATGATGACGAGGAGAGTTTTATCCTTTTAAAGATAATATTTCTCAACTCCTCGATCGGTTGATATCCCATGATTGAGATTCCATCTCAAACAAGCGCTATCACACCAAGCTCCCACTCACTCTCTAACATGGGGGCGAGCATCTTGACCTTGTTCACGAAAAGGAATCGGACGAATTCATAAAGTCTAGTGTTGAGAACCTTGTCCCAATCCGAGAGAGTCACGGGGAACTTCGATCATATGTGTGATTCTCTTTCCCTCTTGAGTGTTCAAAGATCATTTTGAAACTTTCTCCGATTTTAGCGACGATTGTGCTTCCTATGGAAACATCGAGTATGTTGAGGCATCACTCCACAATCGATCTTGATCATCTTCTTGAGGAGTTCACCGATGAACTCACTCACATCAATCCACTTTCATCGGAAAGTGATGATGGTCTCTTTGATTTGAAGCCGATCGGGAGGCGAAAGTCTCCTTGATAATGATCGTTCACTCACTTCTTATCCAACGGTCCAATAGAGAATGTTGATCACTTTGTTCCCGAAACATTCAAAGCTACTTTCACTAATCCTCTATTTGAATTCGACTCGAATTCACTTTAATTTCGAGAATCCACTCTTTGATACTCGGATTGAGGATAGTGATGAGCCCACAATGGAACAAGAGTTCACAATTTCACTTCATGTGAATGATTCTCTTCATGAAGAGTTCTCCGGTGAACTCTCTCATGACATATCTCCTCGGAACATGATCATTTCTATTTTGATCTTGAGGATGATATTGGCTCGGAGGAAGGTGTACTCTATCATACGAGTTTGCTTATTAATGATACTACCTCACCCTTCCTCCCGATATGTCTACATTTGAGGATGAAGAATGGATCTTGATTGTTATCAAAATCTTTCTTCCTTTCCTCAAATATCTTGTGATTCTCTTCATCTTCACTCCTTGGGAATGAAGACACTATCTTTGACCCGGCATTTTCATTTATCATTTTGAGCGGTTCTATGTATATCTCATCGGTGTGGAACTTTCACGTGCTTCAAATGTTTGTCCAAACATCTTGAATGAAAGTCCGATGGAGATTGTCTCTTCCACTTTGCTTCCCATGAACAAATTAATTGGGGTCGAGTCAAGCTAGCGACTCGGTAATCAAAAACATAGCTAAACATGGGTTTTCACCGTGTGTACCACCTAGTGTGGGGGTTGCCCATGTGTTATATATAATAAGTTTTCTAAAAAAAAAAAAAAAAAAAAAAAAATCTTTCAAAATAATGGCGTAGTATTTCCCTTTTCGTTCTTTGTTTCGGCATAACCGCGGTACTTTGAATATTGAGGGCAATATTCATTTCTAAGTGTGGGGAAATTCTCACGAATTTTATCATGTAATTATACCACCTAATTCCCCATTTTGGCCAAAATTTTTTTTTTTTTTGGAGTAAGTGTTTTACACTTACTCATTTGGTTATCGATCCGCCATGTCTAATAAACAAAAGGATTGGCTAATCCGAGAGCAAGCGGCTCTTGGTAAAGATATCTCAAATCCGTTGACGACTTGCAATTTGCCCAAAATTGTATGGTATTCATTCACCATATCCTTAAAAGTGAAGAGTTGGCTAGCCCGCAAGTTTATGGCTTGTGGTAAAGGCGATGGAAAAACCATAATTGGTAATCGACTCACCAAAGATAATATTGATAATTTATCTAAGAGTTGGCTAGTCCGAGCAAGCGGCTTACGGTAAAGACAAATCAAATCCGTTGGAAGGCGGTGGTTTGCTCAAAATCACATGGTTATCGGTGTACCATGGTTCTTACTTGAACTAAAACATTTGGCTACTCGAGTAATGGCTTTTGGTAAAGAGATTCAAATCCATTAAGTTTTCTCAAAAGATTGCTAGGGACTAGCAATAGTTTAGTGTGGGGATTGATGAGTGTGTAAATACTCATCATTTTGGTCAATCTGAGCTGCAAAGCGTTTAAAATGCTCGAAATGCATCAAAATCTTGAAAATATTCCAAAATTGCATTTTATATGTTTCGGATGCAAAATGTTTAAAATCGGATGAAAAATGAGCTAAGTTTGCATAATTGGCGGTTTAGTCCCCAGTTTCAAAAATTGTCGAAATAGTCCACGAGCACTTAATTTCAAAGAAAAATCACCAAAGGTCCTTTTAAAATCATAAGTTGTCAAAATTAGTCCTTTGGTGAAAAATATCAAAAGTTTTGAGAAATTACAAGTTTGGTCCTTGAGTTTAAAATTTGGCAAAAATGGTCCTTGGAAATTTGAAAATGTCAAGTTTGGTCCTTGTACTATTGGAAACTTGTCACTTTTAGTCCCTTGGAGCAACTTTGCAAAATTGGCGAGACTTGGTCCTTGATTTTGAAATTGCACAATTAGGTCCTTGTGTTTAAAACCTTTAACCCCATTTGGACCTTGTCAAAACCATGTGACCCCTGCCATTCCCATTTGGACCCCTTCAAATACATTTTGGACCCCTTCCTTATAATATTAAACCCCAGTCAAACCCCAGTCAAAAACAAACCTCCATTTTTTCTTCTTCTTCTTCATCTCTCTGCTGCAACCTGCGACATCCATCCCCACTCACTTTTCCACCCTCCTTATCACTCCCCCCTCTCAACAACACTCCAAGATACATTAAATGCATCCTCCTCCCTCACTCAACCTCAACCCAATGGTCAAAACCCATTTCCGCCAAAATGAATCAAATGGCCAAGATCAACTCAAGTCATCCAATGGTCCTAAAAAGGTGGGATTAGCTCGAGAGAGAAGAGAGAAGAGCATTTGGTGTATAAAAGGAAGCAAGAGAAGAGAAGAAAAGGAGTAGTTTAGTTTTAAAATTTTCCTTAATGTCGTTTTTAAATTAAATGTTTTAGTTTAAGTCAAAATGTTGTAATTTTTGTTTCTATGTATCAAATTAAGTTAAAACATCATTGTAATGTGTTTTTGAGTATCAATTCAAGTTTTTATATAAGTTCATGTTTTTCTGTTTCTTGTTGAAAATTCAATTTCAAATTCTTATTTCCAAGCTTCTAAAAGCTTATTTTAAGCTCAAATAAGCTTATTTAAGCTTATTATAGCTTTTGATAAGCTTATAATTAAGTTTCAAGCAATTTTGGTCCATGGTCAACAAAAGTCAAACTGAGCTCAAAATTGGGGGCTTGGTGATGGAATTGGGTTGATGCGAGCTTGGATTTGGGTTGGAAATAGATTAGGTTAGTGTAGGATTGGGTTTTGGTTTAGCTTTGAAAATAAAATTTGGACATCTTGTGAGTAGTATTCTCATTTTCATTTTCAAGTCATTTTGCATATTGTGTTTGTATATGTATCTGTGGTTATAAATTAGTTTAAACTTGTTTATTTAGTTGTAATTAGGTATTTAAACTCGGTTTGATCAATAATTTACAGCTAGTTCGATGTTTAGCTCGTTTTAATTGCAAATCGGTTGATTAAAAAGGGTGTTTGGATTTGATGGTTAAAGCGTGTTTTAGGTTTGTTCGATGGTTTAAACTTGTTGTTTTATGTTTGTTTAGCTCATATTGAACTCATTCTGTCATCATTTTGCATCTAGAAGCTTAAAAGTCAAAATCATTTGAATCATCTTAAATGCTTATCTGTTGGATTTTGAAAAAGCAAAAGCTTGTTTTGTGTTTAAAATACATAGATATAGCTTGCATTAGTTTTATTTCATCATATTAACATCATATTCAGTCCACAAATTGGATCAAAGTTCATTAAAGTCAAATTTTCATAATCTTTCAAAAGTCAAAAATATTGAAAAATCGGTTTTGAGCCCAACTAGAGAGATTTTTCATGGACTCATTTCGAGCCAAATCAAGTGAAATTTGTGGGTTTAAAAACTTCAACTTGGTCTATTTTCTTATTATCATTTTGTAGATTTTTGTGAATTTTTATAAGCTCAAAATGGCTTGTCAAAATGGGTTAAATGCCACATGCAATGACTCGATTAACACTGAGTGTGCAGTGCACGAGGTTTTGATTCTTGCAAAAAGCTCATCATAAGAGCTTATCTAGGTCTAGTTTTTGGTTTACAAGCTCTTGGCCAGGTCTAGTTTAGGTTCCTTCTTTTGGTTTTGAGTTTCCACTTATTTAGTTGCTTATTTTTAAGCTCAAAGTAGTAGCCCCTCAATCTGTTTTTAGCACTTTTGCTCAAATCATCAAATCTTGGTAGTTTGCAATTTAGAGGTTAAGGCTAGTTGAGAATTGTTGCATTTGGTACTTTTAGCATATTATAGCTTCATATCAGTTTGGTGCTTTTTTGTGTCCTTTTAGCTTATTTTAAGTGCTTATTTATAAGCACTTTGCATATCGATTCATTTTTCCTTCACACAACCCCTGTTTTCTATTTTCCTAGATTCATAATATTATTTTAGACTTATCTTGAATTTTTCAGATTTTTCCAAGTCTGTTTGCTATTTTTCTTGATTTAAATTAGTTTTAAGCACTTTTAAATTAGCATTTAATACAAATAATTAAGAAAAGTTTCAAAAAATAATTTTCATTTTCTTAAGTTAAGATAAATATAAAAGCCAAAAAATATTTTTCAGATTTTCTTAGTTAAATTTGTATTTTTAAGCAATTTAATTAGTTTTAAATAGTTTTTAATTCATAGAAAATAGAAAATAATCGAAAAATACAAAAATAGTTTTGAAAATTCTCTTTTGTTATTTTAGATTTTCCAAGTCATAATTTTATTTTTCTAGCTTTATTTCATATTTTCTTGTATTTTAGGTTATTATTAAATAGTTAAAAATAGTTTTAATTAATAATAATTAGATAAATAGTTATAAAAATAATTTTCTTTTTCTATAAATTTTCTTTTATCATTAGGTTTGTAAAATATCATTTTCATATTTTTAGGATTAATATTGTGTTGATTTCACATTTTCATTTATGCGTCGCGTAGTTTTAAATTCGAGTTTTATAAAACATAAAATCAAAAACATCATTTTGCAAATAGTGATAGCGTTTATTTAATATTTTTATCTTTTAATTTTCTTTAATTTGCATTTAAGCCTTTGTAATTTTAGGCTTTTTTTACGTAGTTATAATAATTCAAATCCTTTTTACGTTCAAATCTCTCGATCACTATCGTTTGGTGATTCATTGCATAGCTCATTGGGACATAACGACCGGAAACACTATACTCCCGGATCTTCATTGCATTTGTTTTAAACTGTTTTAAGTTTCTTCGGATTGGCCATTCACAAGTGGCGGCTTGTGTGAAAAACTTGCAAAAGCATAAGAGACTTGGTATGTTAACATGCTCCTTGCGTTATTCCTACGTGTCCATGCCTTAACGTCGTTAAACACCAAGTTATGATATCAAGCACAAGTTTTGCGTTAGGGTGTTGCCCTCAACGTTACCACCATAACTTGGCGTTACAAGCTTCATGAATAAAAAAAATTGCACTTTTAGTCCCTTAAACGGCTAGCTTTCAAACAGTAAGAAAAAAAAGGCTTTTCAAAATCTTTTTTAATAAATACCAACAAATACACACCTTTATTCTCACACTTTCACAACTCAAAATCCTATACATAAACTTCTAATTGCAAAAAAAATATCGGGTTTCAATAACGACGAGAGTTTCTTGAACCTATTTGGTTTCAATAACCCAAACATGGGACCCGAACGTGGATTCTTCTTCATCACAAAACCCTTTGCCTAACCCTCTCGTCTTGCCGATGAACTTTACCAACAACATCGAGCATTTCTATATTGGCAACGAAACCAACAAATGCTAAATACCAATTTCCAAAACCTACAATTCGGCCAACCAACTCAACCGCCCTCTCAATCTTCACATACTCACATCGATACAAATGATGTATCTGAAGCACCTACGTCTCCACAAAAACCCACACCCACAAGTCGTGGTAAACGTAGGCAAAAAAAACCAAAGCAACAGAACAACTTTCCGATGATGACGTGTCCGCTACAAAACTTACGTTGGCAAGGAGGTGAGGAAAAACTACTTGCAGAGTGTTACGTTGCCGTTACCGATGATCCAAAAGTTGGTCGTGCACAACCGGGCAACACGTTTTGGAAACGGGTCAAGAACGAGTTCAATAAAAACAACTTTAAAAAACGCAACAAGGATATGCTAACAAGCAGGTGGAAAACGTTGAACCGTGATTGCCAAAAGTTCAACACAATCTTTAAATGGGTACAACGTTTGGAAAAAAGTGGGGAAAATGAGTTGGATAACATGAAACGGGGTAGAGAAACATACCGCAACGAGCATAAAGGAGCACCATTTACTCATGAGGAAGCATGGGATGTTTTGCGAAAGCATAAAAAATGGGACGCGTCCGAGGCGGTTGATTTAACCGGAGATGTCCACGGCAAACAAACAAGGCGTTATTCGGTCATGATACTCAACCACGTCCAATGGGCAAAAAACGTGCTTCTAAGAAAGCCAAATATGAGACAACCACGAATACCGGGGGGACGACTACCGGGGGAACGAGCTCGTCAGGCCAGTTCAACGACTTTATGACATCCGAGTATCGTGCCAAACGGGAAGCGACGCAAGAGGCGTATCGTGCGGCTAAAGAAAAAGATCAAACGATACAAAAGTTGAAAGAGATGAAATTTTTGATGATTGAAACTGACGGTAAGGATCCAAACGTTCGGAAAAAGATAAAATCATCAAAAAATATAATTTGCAGCCTCGACAGTAGATGTAATTGTAGTTCGTAATTTCCATGTTGTAGTTTCCTTTATGTCATGTTTTTATTATTTCGTATTTTTTTTAGTTCGTTGTAATTTTTTTTTAAGAAAATCGTATTGTAACGTTTAAGTTTTAATGTCATGTTATTTATTAAATGAAATATTATTTTAGTTTAGGAGTTGAATTTGTAAGTTTTATTATTTAAATAAAAGTAGGGCTCAAAATGTTGAGTTATGATAAAATGTGTTTTTTGTAAGTTAATATTAAAATGTTAAAGCTAATGTGGCACTGAGTTATGACACCAAGGGCTCTAATAGATTCTCAAAGGCACACTTTTAAACATCCAAGTTACTCAAGGGACTACTTACAGAAATTATAACCCCCTAGTGAAAAGAGTCAAGATTCTCGTGCCATTTCATACCAACAAAAAGCCACACCACCATCCAACCATCCATACCCCTTACCCTCCACCCCACACCTCAATCCAACGCCTCATAACCCTCCACGTCACCTCCTCCTTATCAACAAAACAACCACCTCACACCCTCCACGTGTCACCACCCACCCATCCTTAAATTTTCAATTAGCATGGTAATATATTACATTTTTTATGCATATTTATATAACTGTAATATACGTAATACAGTGTTGCACAATGCGCTTTATAACTTATACAAATATTTTATAAAAAAGTACATAAACATAGTAGTTTCTATTTAATTATTCAGTCACTAAAAAACACATTCTCTTTCTATCTTCGTTGACCGATGGCGGATTCAGACAACGAGGGAGGCGGAGAGTTATCAGCAAGGGAACAAGACAGGTTCCTGCCGATAGCCAACGTGAGCAGGATCATGAAGAAAGCGTTACCAGCAAATGCCAAGATATCCAAAGACGCCAAGGAGACTGTGCAGGAATGTGTGTCGGAGTTTATTAGTTTTATTACAGGTGAAGCTTCGGATAAGTGTCAGAGGGAGAAAAGGAAGACCATCAATGGTGATGATTTGCTTTGGGCTATGACTACGTTAGGGTTTGAGGAATATGTTGACCCTTTGAAGGTGCTGCTTGTTTACTTCGATTTTTGAGATTTGTATGTTTGCCAAAAATAAGCGTTAGTGCTGGTGCTGGTGCCGAAAAAGATTAAAATTGTATTTTTTTTAGTGGTGGATTAAAAGTGTTAAATAGCTTAATTTGTGAAAACTAATCTTTTAAATGCTAGTTTTGGTAACTTATTTTTCTAAAATAATCCACCCAAACAAAAATTATTTTTTGACAGAGCTTATTTTTCAACAAAATAATCTTAATTCCCTATCTCTCGCGCCAAACATGCCATTTGTGTGTTTTGTTTCTCGATTGTATCCTATTTTTGAAGATTTTGTTCACTTGGGTTACTGAACTTATAGAAATCTAACTCTTATATAATTTCAGGGTTAATGGGAGTAACTTGATGTCTATTTTTGGATAAATTAAGTAACATAAATGTCATGTTTTTACGAATTCAGTAATGTTTACTTATATTTTATAAGTTCAGTGACCTTAAATGCGATGTTTCAGTGACCTAAGTGAACAAAATGAAAGTTCGGTACATTAGGCACATTTTTTGAAAAGTTTAGTAACATATTTGTATATTAACTCTTTTCTCGGCATTACAGTGATTTTAACTTGCAGAAAAGTAAAACATGAATAAGGGAAATTTGAGAAAATCTTTATGAATTTCCGATAATAGGGATGAAATCTGAAAAAAAAAAAAAAAACGGGTCTTAAACAAGAGGTTTTATGTCCAGGACTGCTAAAATTTAGAAGAGGTTGTATAACCGCGGCTTTAAGTTTAGAGGGACTTGTTGGCAGATTGATTTTTTGAGTAGATTTTGTTTATTTCTATCTAGAAAGATGTAGACTTATGTAGACTTACATAGTTTCATTATTTTTCTTTTAACGGTTTCGTATTCCCCTCCTAGTAAAACATGTATGTTTGATATGAACATTTGGTACAAACTCAAATGAGTAGAAAATTGTAGATATAAAAGAAACCTTAAGGTCCGAAACTAAGCTTTCATTTGCTCAACAGGCGTATTTAGCAAAATACAGAGAAATGGAAGGCGAAAAG
This sequence comes from Chrysanthemum lavandulifolium, assembly GCA_022545495.1. Lineage (NCBI taxonomy): Eukaryota > Viridiplantae > Streptophyta > Magnoliopsida > Asterales > Asteraceae > Chrysanthemum > Chrysanthemum lavandulifolium. Next base: position 243,611,520 of record CM040243.1, on the reverse strand, counting down.
ACTATAGGACGACAAGGCGAGAATGATGGGTCATCAGGAGGCGGTGGTGGTGCGAATCCTGGTGGGTATAATGATGGTGGTGGGATGTATGGAGGGATGCAGAATAGTATGGTGATGGGTAGGACGCAACACCAAATGTATAACTCGAATCCGGGTTCGTATCAGCAAATGAGCTTGGGTAGTCCGAAAGGCGGTTTGGGCCGATCCGGCAGCTTTGGTGGCGGCTCTGGTGGAAGTTCTACTGTGAAGCCTAGGTAGGTGGTTGTTAGATATTACAATTTGTATAAAAAACATCCACTATTTTTTATCTAGTGGTTTCTAATATATTGTTAATTAACAGCCAATTAACATGTGGAGCTTTTAATTATAGTTTGAACAATCATCTTTGTTTTTCAGCTGTAAAGTAATCATTGTATACTTACAAGTGCTAATAGATCATGATTATTTGCATATATGAAAGTTTTTAGCTTGAAAGAAATCACTGGTGTAAATGTTACGCAATGTAACTCTCTAATCCGTGATTGTGGATGAACTGTTTTTAAAGTATGTGTTAAGAAAGGAACTTCATTTCACAATAAGGATTATTTCACTGTATTAAGTAGTTCACTCGAGATGAGCATATTAGAATGTACAGGAATTGATCCAGCCCGGTTTGAGCATCTCCTAGCCTACCTACTTTCAAGCTATAAAACAATCATCTCATTGTATATATGAAGGTTGAATCTAGTAAAACTATGTATAAATTGAAGAAATTGAGCATTAGTGTCCATAGCTATGTTGAAATGTTTGACAGACTTTAGGAAGTTATTTCATCTTAGTAGCATTGTACAATATTGTTTAGTGTAAAATAATCATCTACCTAGACTATTGATAATTTATTGAACAAGATAACAGCAGAAAGCAACTACATGGTACATGACATAAGTGTAACAATTATACAGTTTGAAAATAACAACTTTCTATAGGTTTTGAGAAAGTTGGTACATCATCTATAACTATTTTGTACTCCTCTATTTATAAAGCCTCCATTAGGAAATACTAGCACCTGGAATAAAAGTGCCCAGTAATTAGTATCATGACAATAGTAGATACAAAGAACAATTGGGTCATTGTGAATTTTATGTTGATACATTGAATAAGTTATGCAGATCTTTTATAGTTTTTTTCATGATGCCTCAGTGACAATGACTACAATGTTGAAGAATTCAAATACGATAACCAAATTTTTAAAGATTAAACCGCAACTACCCAATTGTTTAAGATAAAAAATGACGGCAAACTAGCATCGGTTTTGTAAAAGGTTGCAAAATAGGCCGGCCAGACAAGTTCGATAATAAGTCAAAATGAATTCGAGTCAAAATATGTATTTTTAGGTGCAAATCGAAGTGGGTCGGGTTCTCGAGTCTTGAGTTGCCCCTCCAACACTATTTTGTCTGCTAGTATTAGTTTTGCTGTTATGTCCAAATTTGTTTCTCACAGTGCACAACTAAGATCAAATAACACACATACTAGAACAGAACACAAGACACCAACAAACATGTGTTCTAGTGTGAAAATTAATTTCACTTAGATAAACTATAGTCGAATTCTATAGATAACCCATTTTTAACTGATTGGAAGTGTCATTTGACCATTTCTAAGGTTCTGCACTAAATAAATGAAAAAAAAAAAAGAAGATAAAAACTAGGGATGATACACGTACCTGCACACCACAGGAACTTCCTAAGTGTCATCAAATCCCCAAAACAAAGACAACGACAACTGGAACCAACATCATAACAACAAAACACGGGGTACTTGAAATTCCATAACTTTCCGTATAGTTCCCATAAGTATTAGGATAACCATAAGGCATGGGAGGCGTTGGAGGTGCGTTTTGGCAGCACATAACCGGAGCCACTGGCGGACAAGGAGGTGGTGGTGCAGCATATATACTACTTCCACCACGCGGTGGCGGTGGTTGTTGAGGCTGCTGAGGTGTGCATGAGTATTGACATGCAGCTGGTGGTGTTACTGATGTTACACCATCACCATACCCATCTTGAGGCTTCTTAGAAACCGAACTAGAATTAGTAACAAACGAACAAAAGATACAAACAAACAGGACCACAATATGTCTTGACAGCATCATATTTGGTTTTTTTCTCTTCGCAACACCTGAAAATGCTGAAAAGAAATAAGTGGGAGTAAATAATAGATGGAGATACAGCCATGTTGTGTATTTATTACTATGTCTCCTGCATGGAATTCGGCCACTTACACGCCAGCATGCCTTATGACCGCAGCATTTTGCCACCTAGCAAAATGTGGCAGCACAATTGCGGATATACAAGCATGATCATCAACTCAAGACAAAAACATATACATCAGCATATTGCAACAAGTAGCTTGACCGACAATTTTATAGATAGACGCCGAGGTCATTAAATTCCATAAACAATATGGTACAACAAATAGTATTACAAAATAAACAATGGTACATATCATCATATTCCAAAGCAAGTATTGCTAAAGGGTGTTTGGGATTGCTTATAATATAAGTGCTTAGTAAGCAGTTATATGACTTATATCCAGCACTCACAAGTACTTGTGTTAGATACTTAAGCATTTAAATGTGCGAATCCTAAGCACCCTCTTAGTATATATAAAAGGTAAATTTCTTGTTACAGTTCTGAATCACTATTACTGTCCCTGATACTTGAAATAGATATAGCTCTTATTGTCAGATGTAGCAGTTGCTAAAGGCAATGCAGAAAAGCCAGCATATTTGTTATCTTTTTTTGCTATGCGTATTTTAGTATTTTAGCGATGTAGTCAAATGATTTATGCTCCTTCATAAAGGGCTGGTTGGCGTAATCTTCAACTGGCATCCCCTGCAAAAATAATAACACGCATGGTCATATTATATTCTGAAATAATAATAATCATGATTTTGATGATGGTTTAAGTACCTGTGCTGCTTCAATTTCTGAATCTTGTTTTTGGATAATGAGACTTTGGTTTCAGCGTACACACAAACATTATATCTGACTTACTATAAAAGGACTTGTGGCATTGCCTGAATGCAAGGACTTCCAGGAATTCGGTATCGATCTGGAGAATTAAGAAACACAGACTTTAGACAAAATTAACATAAAAGCCGGCTCTATGATATACTGTAACAGTCAAGAATACTTACTCCAGCCTCTTCTTTCACTTCTCTCATGGCAGCTACAGATATATCTTCTCCCTATTAACAAAATACTTGATCAAGTATATTAAGAAGCTTATCAAATTTCACAATCAGTGTTCACTGAGTTGGAGCGGACCGCAAAATAAAAAATAACGTGCAGACCTCCTCAACGGTACCAGTTGGTAACTTCCAGACCCCTGTGCCTTTAAACGCTCCATATTTCTCTTGCACTACAAGAAGCTAAAACAAGATACAACTGCAACCTCAGATAAAAACATATAGTAGTATGCGTTGAACTCTCTAAGGCAATAAATTACTAAAAAAGGTATGTAGTGATGAAATGATGAATGCAGAAAGTCAACCTCCCCTTTATCGTTTAAAATAAAAGAAGCAACACCAACAGTATGGGAAGCGTTTGGCAGGAGAGTATTACTAGTCTCGGGAATCCAATACACAAGCATCAAATATGTTGGTTCAGCATGATGGTACCAAAATCCTTCCTAGATAAGTTAGCAAAAACATTGGTCACTGTTGAACATAATTCAAATCAGCAGACATGCCCCACAATCGATTTTCATAGTTTTTCGTTCTGGGTTATCAAGTAATACATTGTCCTTATATATAATACACAGGCTAAACAAGATTCACAAGTTCAATTGACAGATAAGCCAAACTCCCTTCTTTCCCTGCGCAATATATTGAAGAGTTCTAATTGTGTAATATATTCTAAGATTTATGAAAAAGAAAACATTCTACTAAAAACTAGGAAGACATTTAAACATATGATTACCTGCTGCCCCATTGGGATATGGATGCTTAAAGTAGAGCGGTAAAGACATTTTCATCCATGTCCTCTATAACGTTTACAACAACTCCATGATAACCATCATAAGAAGCATCTAGCATTTCAACCTGAACAAGCTCATTTTCTGGAACCTTTGATGAACTTTCCATGTTTGTTTCCGTATTTTTGCAGATCAAGTTGGAATGCAATTCTAACTTTATTCTTTAAGCCTGCACGTATTGGGAACAAAAGGCTACATTATGACGTGATTAAGTATCAAGTTTGAATGATGATAATGTGAGTAAAAATATCTTAAATATACATGCAGAGTCGAACAATGAACACTAAATTTAATGATATATTAATACTGTAGCATATAATGTATCTGATCAAAACTTATTAAACTGTAAACCAAAATATTTGAATTGTATATTTGTGTCCATTATATTCACCCTGTAGGATTTTAATCCAAATGTAAAACTGGATTTACAAATGAAGTAGTTTATACCAGATATCCTATGGTAGAGTATCAAAGCATGTCAATAATATATTTGTGCTCGAGGTATGCAAGCAAAATACCTAGACAGCGCTTTTCTGTCGATAGAGCTAAAGTTTGCTGAAGAGACTGATGGTTGTGAGATCTTCCTTTGACCATGAAGTTAAAAGACCACCAACAATTTATAGTTGTTGGATATATGATCTAGTATTCATATCAGCTCACTGAACCTTGCAAAGCAATGACATAGAAAGTTCAAACAAAAACAAAATCTTTTTAAAAGACAGGTGAAGTGTAATTCTGGTTATTGGCGTGGTCAACTAGTTTGAGTTTGTTATAACATTCAAATTCCACCACAAGTTTTATTTTTGCAGACAATTTTGACATATATAGGAGTTGTTTTCTTATGAAAATTACTAATTACAGTATTAACTTCAGGTCATATATATGAAGCTTTGGTCGCCTCTAATTTGATTTTTTTTTACTTGAGGTGTTTGGGAATAGGTTTAGGCGGTAAAATAGTTATTTACTTCCATCAACGTAGCGACTATGTACCTCAAAAAAGGGTTCCTGTATGTTACTTATGCTAATGTGTACCAAAATATCCCTTGACCCGTCAGCATAAATACCATATTGAAATTTTTCTACAAACCTTAAAGCCCTTAACGAAAACAGCCTTGACGCAATTAACTCACTTGAGTAGTTGAGTTTACTAGTTATACTCTGCGGGTTCAATTGAGTACATACCCACATAACACATAATATTGAAATAGGCAGGAGAGAACTTTTGATAAATCAGTAAACTTGCTCTGTAGGAAGAAACACAAAATGAGAACATTATTCGATATGATCCTCCAATAACCGGGTTACGGTCATATACTGAAGTTCCCACTATAGAGTTATTAGAAACTAAAAACAGATAGCTTATCAATCTACTCAAAGGCTGATTAATCAGAATCTAAGTTGGGTACATAGCTTAATCAGAATCTATATACTTCAAATAAAAACAATAAACAAAGAATACATGAAGGTGACAACCCACTCAGAGGACCATATAACCTAGAGCCATTGACGAAGATATGGTTTGATTGACACTGATCACACAACTACCCCGAGACTACCTCATGCACAACCCGACGGAGCAACACTAGGTTCTTTCCAATATATACCAGCCTCATCGATGGAAGAATGTACTATGTATTTTCTTCTAACACTTATAGAATCAAAATCCCTTACATCAAATACCCTTCCTTTGTCTTACACTTACCATTTATCACTTATTAACCTGTACGTACTATCCCTCACCTGGATCATTCATCAACTTGGGGCATTGGGCATGTTCTATAGAAAAGTGATAATTTGTACGTTGATGTTAGTCTCACAAATCCGTTGGACCCGACATACTTGTTCAACAATTTTGGAAGTAACCAAGGTAGCCACATGAGGCGTTAAAAGTTGTGTTTATGCTAACCCGTTGGATAAAGAAGACGACTCGTATAAATCAATCTAGACCCGTTTGGGTCTAGATAGCAGACCTGACCTCCCTCCAACAATGTTTGCCTGTGAGTCCGCACCTCCATCGATTTTGATCACATCCTCCAAATTCACGAATGATGGATTTTATACTAGACAATGATTATAGAAACACAATTTCTGTTAACATTTGAGAAGTACATTAAAAAATTACAGTTGGTGGAATTTAAGTAAATGCACCTAGCTAACTCCTACTGAGGATGTCATAAATTAATAACAGTCCAACTTGTTTGAGTATAATAAGTTTTGGTGATGATCAGGATTACTCCTCTTGATAACTGGAATACACATAGCTTTTCTTGGCCGATGTAGCAGTCGCTCTAGACAATGCAGAAAAACCAACATATTTGTTATCTTTTTTTGCCATGCATATTTTAGCAATGTAGTCGAATGACTTGTGCTTCTTTACAAAGGGCTGGTTGGCATATTCTTCCACTGGCATCCACTGCATGAATAGTAAACAACGGTCGGATTATTTCGTAAAGTTTTATAAATATGATTTTGATGAAGTTTATATCTTGTTTACTGATGGATTATGGCCAGTGTTAGATACCTGTGCTGCTTCAATTTCTGAATCTTGTTTCTTGATAACGAAAGACTTTGGTTTGAGCATACACACAAACATTAAATCGGACTTGCTAAAAAATGACTTGTGGCTTTGCCTGAATGCAAGGACTTCCAGGAATTCAGTGTCAATCTGGAGGAATTCGAAAATAATACTAGTAAGTTTTAAAATGAAATCAGAGCATAAAAAGGTAACGATTCTATGTTATATCATACTATTCACTTGATGCATATGTCATCAGAGTTTAGAATACATACCCCAGCCTCTTCTTTCACTTCCCTGATTGCAGCTACAGATATATGTTCACCCTGCGAACAAAGTACTTGATCAGTTTGGTTTTTTGTTAAAAAGAAAAAATGTAACGAAAAAAATACAACTTGCAGACCTCCTCAACAGTACCAGTTGGTAACTTCCAGACTCCCGTGCCTTTGAACACTCCACTTTTCTCTTGCACTACGAGAAGCTGATACACAACACAACTTCAGCATCAGATTAAAAACTTAATAGTGCAACAAATAGAACGAAAAAGGTGATGACGAATGCAGAAGCCAACCTCCCCTTTATCGTTGGCTACAAAAGAAGCAACACCAACTCGATGTGAAGCATTTGGTGGGAGGGTATGATTAGTCTCCGGAATCCAATACACAAGCATCAAATACGTTGGCTCAGCATGATGGTACCAAAATCCTTCCTGTATGCATGAATTAGCATATTAATCACTATGAAGTCGAATTCAAAGAAGCAAAAACACTACAATTGATCTCTTTTGTTACTCCATTCCCTATAGCAAACATGAAATCCTTTAGATGATGAATAACTTATATACCTGAACTGCAGGCTTAACAAGGTTCACAAGTTCAATAGTGAGTTTAAGCCAAATACCCTTCTTTCCCTGAAAGAGTTACAAATATAAGAGTTCCATTTATAATAAAACAGTAAGGGAAGAAAAACATTAGACAAATAAAGTGGAAGACGTTGATTCTACCTGTTGTCGCCATTGAGATATTGATGTTCGAAGTAAAGTGATAAAGACATTTTCATCCATGTCCTCTTTAACGTTCACAATAACTCCTCCATAACTATCAAAAGAAGCATCTAGCATATCAATGTGATAACCTTCATTTTCTGGAATTTTTGATGAACTTTCCAAGTCTGTTGCCATACTTGTTGCAGATCGAGTTTGGAATGCACGTCTAAATTTATCTTGTAACCCTGCTTGTGATAGGACAAAAAAACTACTTACTTACATGTTTGCATCGTTATGACTAAAGGATCATACATCCACGGTTGACTGATAATAATGTGAGAACAATAAATCTCGAATATACATGCCAATGAATACTACGATTGTATTTTAACATTGTATTTGTTTCTTTGAGCATAACCACATATAATTGATCACATGATTCGTAAAAGCCCCCCATCACATCCACCCTGTCAAATTATCATCCAAATCTACAAATCGATCGGCTTTCAAACAATTAAACTAAAATACAAACAATTAGATTCATGAGCTCCCACCGCACACATGTATAATGCAACTCATACCGTTCTGAAAAATCTAAACATGTCATATAAAATCTTTTTTTATCCAATGCGTTGATGATTATTTGGTATTAGCTATGGGCAAGATTTCAAAAAGCAAATAAAGGTTGAATAATGACATTCATATACCCGTCTTAGAAAGACCAATAACGCTTTGTTCAAGCGATTATATACTTGTACCTTCTGTCGATCCATAGTAATACAATGGCTTGTGTTTTCTATCAATAATTAAATTAGTGTTCTCTGAAGAAAATAAAGATTGCAAGATCTTCCTTCCTCCACCAACAATGATACTATTATATTGTTTTCGAAAAACAAATCTACTCATCTACTCAAACGACAACCAACGATTTATACTTGCAGAACGTATAGAAATTATCTAAAACCCTCAGCAGCAACGAGATGGAAGTTTCGAAATAAAAAAGCAAAAACAATTTCTCTGTTTAAATCGTAGAACATATAGATCAATTCTAATTCTAAATATAATATATAAGAGAAGAAAACGAAATAGCACTCCCATAGTTGAACTTCTTAGAAGTTTCCACATTTAGTAAGCATTCAACATTCCAAGTCTATTTGAAATGGTCTAGTGTTTGATTATCTAATACTACTTATGATGCTTGACCAAGTAGTAAAACGATAAGGGTAAGGAAATTTACAGTAAATTACGCGAGCAACGTGTGACCTTTTCTGTGTGGTAGCGAGGGAAGTTATCTAACTGACTGAAAAAATGATACATCAATTTTATGGAATTAGAAAAGAAAATGTAATTGCTGAAGACACAAGCAAAGTATGGAATTGTTTTTTGGTTGAACAGTCAAACTTACCTTAAATGGAATTGTTTTCTTAAGAAGAAGTACTTTATACAGTAAATAAAGTTATGAACTGAGCTTTGACCTTTGACTCTTGAATCTAGACTTTCAGTATCTTTGACCACTCTTTCTTTTTGAACAATTGAATCCTAGTCTTAGACGCAATTTCAAGTTTCAACATAGTATATAACGAGTGTTGAAACCCGCTTATCGCAATGGACGGAACTTCAAACGACTTATTTCAGAATGACACTTAAACCTCGTGTTGTTTTGCCAAGTTGTGAAACTTTGCATTTAATGTTTGACGAACTTCAGCAATGACACTGAACCTCGCATTGTTGCTGCTATTGCGAAAGATTGCATTGTTAAAGGACTTGGTTTGCAACGCTACTCGAACCTCAGGGGCTGTTTCTGCCAATTTGGTAAAGTTTGCAATTAATGCGGCTTGGGTACTGTTTTCCTCCCCGCTTATTAGTATATATATAATTATCCTCTTCCTAAACAATAAGCTAATATAAATATGTTTTTTCAAAGACAAATATAAATATATATTTATAGATAACTAACCAGCAAGATGCTAGTATTACATGCAACTAATATGACAACGCTAACCGAACCAATTCTAAGGGCCGGCAATCCCTTGTTATGTAAAAAAAAATTACCTTAGATTTGAAACAGTAAGTCACAAAATCATTAACTTGCAAAAATAACCATAAATTTCGCTTCGCAACTTAAAATAAGAAATTGGGACTCAATTTCTAAACACGTATATGACTCTTTGAAACCAACATATGCACTCTAAATATTCGACCCTTTTTTTCATTTTTGAAACCTCATTATCTATACTACATAAAATTAAAAAAATAAAGTTTAAAAGTGAAAAAGTGGAATAATAAATGAGAGAGAGAATTTATTTAATACTCTTATCATAACTCACTCAAAACACATAAAAACGCCTCCTCTTCCACACATCTCATCAACCACCATCCTCACCACCACAAAACCCTCCACTACTGCACCACTCTATCATCACATATCGTTAATTGTCTCGACGCTAAGAATCCGCCGCCAGGCAATGCAGATTCCTATTATATATATATACAAATAAAAAAAAAAAAAAAAACTTTTTATTTTGCAAAACAAGTTCTTCCACCCTATATGTCCCAACCCCACCTGCAACTTCTAAAGAGTATCAGAAAAATAAAATTGAAACAAACAATGATTGAAGGTTCAAAACGTCCTTGACTCTGAAAAATTGATGATTTGCAATTCAAAAACATATCCTCTTGCGAAATTCGTGGCTCTTTCAAACAGTTGGTGGAATTGAAGTAAATGCACTTAACTAGTGACCAGGTCATAAATTTAATAGTCCAACTTGCTGAATGTAATAAAATTACCGTAAAAAATATACGAGTAAGACGTTCTTGCTAATGTTACGAAAATTGCAGGTGAATTTGGAATAAAAATAAGTAAGAAAAACAAAGGTGCATTTTCGGTACTTGACGTGAACTCCTAGTTTGAGTTTTATTGAGACGGCCAAGTTCTGAACCCTGAACCTTGAACTTTGGATATTAAACTGCTTGAACCTTGAAAGTTGAACTTTGAACCTTGAATTTCGGATTTTAGTTCAATAACAAAACAATAAAACTGTAAGATATATTTAATACCAATAGGCTACAAATAATATTATAGTTGAGTACAAATAATATGGTAGTCGGGTACATAGCTTCATTAGAAATAAAATAAGATGCAGATAACAAAGAATACATAAAGGTGAACTTTTGGATCATTTTCTATTTCTACAAAGAATCTCTAAGAAGTCTTTGTTAGTGTATCTTAAAGGGATAATTGTTTTTAAATGTATCAAAGTTATCACTTTTTGCTAAGTTGTGTATGCATTTATTAATCCTCAATGCAAACAATTTACTAATACTACTATTATGCAATATGCATAGTTTAACATTTGTTTAGAGTTATTTACATAAATCGTCCTTGTGGCTAGGACCAAATTACAATGACAGTCCTTAAAGTTATTTACAAAATTCGTCCTTGTGGTTAGCATTTCGTCAACGGTCGGTCAACGACGTGTCACACCGAGTGGTGCCACGGTCATCGGGTCGGGTGGGTCGACTTATTAACGGGGTCGGGCCGCGTGGGCCGAAGCGGTGCCACGCGGCATTGGTATAATATACCAATTTGGTCGCCTCAGATTTGAACTCGGGACATTTGTGTTGATGCAAAGCTTTGCCCAACCGCCAAGCATAGCTCAATAATAATTCCCCTAATCATTTTCATAACCCTTCCTAAAGCATTGACCATCATTATCAGCATTTAGCTACCATCATTTAAAGAGATGATGATCAAAAAATAAATAAATATACGGCGATTCGTTTTTTGCTCTTTCAGATGCTGGGAATTTTTTCGACTTCGTTGGAACCTCGAAAATGCGAAAGCAAAGCAAAACGGTGATTTTCACATTTTCGAGGTCTAAACCAAGTCGAAAAAATTTCCCGAGCATACCATTGAAAGAGCACGAAAAACGAGTCCGACAAAGATATTTATTTATTTTTACAATTCATATAACTCTTTAAATTGATAGCCAAAACCAAATCAACCTTTCGATAATATCAATCGCCTTAAATTTGTAGAAAGCATGTGAATTGATTTAGGAGATATAATCGAAGCTACGCTTAGCCTAGTTGGGCAAAGCTTTGCTTCCCACCAAACGTCCCGGTTCGAATCCGCGCGAGACAAATTGTTGGTTTATTTTACCAACGCCACGCAGACCATCTCATTGGCCCACGCCGCAACCCGACCCGCCACCGACCCGACCCATTGCCCGACTCGATGACACGTGGCACCACTCGCCATGACACGCACATGGCTGACCGATCTGCTGACCCAGGACCATTTATGCAAATAACTTTAACTTTAAATAAGGACCTTGGTTGCAATTTGATCCTAATCACAAGGACGATTTATTTAAATAATACTAAACAAATGTTAAATTATGGATATAATCACACAAGACGGATCCTACCCGCGATCGTTGTCTTTGCAAGACGCGATCAGAAGATCGGACGATCCAAGATCCTACTCTAACGTTATTTCTTAATAGGTAATTTTATACAAATCTACAAATTCTAATACATTATAACCATAAAATACTATGAACGTTTTATATAAACGTCATTCTAAATTACGATTATAAATATTTAAAAGATTAACATGTTTTTGAATTCTAAACAAACAACCCATAAATTTGTAGCTTTTAACAGAATCCGAAAAGTAAGATCGGATCGGATTAGATCAGAAGAAAGATCGGATCCTATAAGATCTTAAGCAAAAGATCCTATGTAGGATCCGGATCGCTTTCTTGCAAAGATCGTGAAAATCAGAAGATCCTAAAATCGAATCGAGATCCCGACAACTATGGATATAATAGTAGGATTAGTAAGTTGTTTGCATTACTTAGGAGAATTAATAGATGCATACACAAATTAGCAAAAAGTGGTAACTTCGATACATTTAGAAACAATTATCCTATCTTAAATATAGAAATCAAGATTACTCCTCTTGATAACTGCAATACAAATAGCTCTTCTTGGCGGATGTAGCAGTCGCTGTAGACACAGCAGGAAAACCAACATATTTGTTATCTTTTTTTGCCATGCATATTTTAGCAATGTAGTCAAATGACTTGTGCTTCTTTATAAAAGGCTGGTTGGCGTATTCTTCCACGGGCATCCACTGAAAAAAGAACAATAACGCGTCAGTTACTTCTTGAAACTATAAAAATATGATTTTTGATGAAGGTTTAAACATCTTTTTTTTTTTTTTTTTGGTGCAAAAGGTGAATATATTTTATTAAAACACAAGAACTCATACAACTAATAAAGCTATAGACATGCCTATAGCTCTATAGAATTCAACAAAAACAATATCAGAAGAACATATACAAATCACAACAAGAACAAGACAATCCTGAAAACAATCTCAACCAACTGCAGACAACTAACATCAGTTTTAAGAGGAACTGCAACATCCAAATTCACCTTATATAGCACCAAATAACCATCTAGCTACATTTCCACCTTATCTATTCATCATGATCATTCATCCTGCCACCACAATAATCATGATAAAATAGATTAGTGGCTCACTAGGGACCATAACCTCTCCACCGCAAGGGCTATACCATGAGGGCTACATTTCCATTTACTACAATGGCTTCACACTCATGGGAACACACACCTTGGTGAGTACCACCCATTACCTCCTTGGCAAGACATATCTAGGACCATGTAGGATCATCTTTCACCCTCACAATCTCCTAGAAACATGTACCACCACACCGATCACTCTTCACTCAACATAGATGGAAACTCACTTTATGAAATTCAATATAGACTATGCATGTTATCGATCCCAAGACCTCTATATTACCTAACAAAGGCCTATAAAGAGAAATCAGAACCAATCAACAAGCCTAGCCTATATGAACCCCAAGATACAGAGCCATCATCTATAGTGATCAAAACACATTCAGAATTCACAATGGAATGAACTCAAGAGAGGTTTAACCCTTAAAGAATCGAGAGAGAAGCTTTGATTTCAACTCCAACCAAAGAAAACAACAATCACATCTCTCGCATATCCATACTTATATACAAAACCAATTCAACCTATCCCAACATCACATACCAGCCATTATTCCAACTGCAATTAAGCAACTTCAAAACCCCATTTGTATTCCAAGTCAAGCCCCATTTGACAAAGAATCAACCGAGCCGCCAAAGACCTTTTAACACATAATGACATCAATTTAGTCTTCACACTGCCTTTAATACATTTGATCACCACATCCACTTTTCTATTCTCTCGCTTTAAACAAACCTCCAATTCCTTTCTTGCCATATGAAGTAAACAGTAGCTGCCACAATTATTTTATCAATAGCCCAACCAAAGTTATTTTTGATCTGTTTATCTGCAATATAGTTACAATAATCCATCAACCCACCACTTCTTATTCCACCCAAATTAGCTGTCATTTGCACCATTCCCATCCAAACATTGTTGGCAAATGGACATTGGAAGAATAGATGCTCATGAGAATCACTTCTGCTCTGACATAGACTGCACAAGAGATTCCCACCTATATGCCAATTCTCCATTCTATCCTGAGTCAAAAGTTTTTCTTGAATAGCTAACCATAACACAAAACTGTGCTTAGGAATTAGTTGCTTGAACCATACTACCTCATTCCATTTTACTTTTAGACCATCCTCTCTTAAATCAACCCATGTCATGCAAGAGAAAACTTGACATTTACACCACTATTAGTTACCCATACAACTTTATCCATCTTGCTATCATGAAGAACAGGAACTGAGATATTTTGTATTTCTGGATATTTCTCAATTAAACTGCTAGGCCAATTCCACCCACCATCTTTAATCAAATCTGCCAGTACTGCATCCTTATTAAGTCTAGCATCATATATATCTCTTTGATTGACATAATCCCCAATTGGTCTGTTAGAACTCCATCTGTCATACCATACTGAAATAGACTTGCCATTACCAACTTGATATATCACATGGTCCTTAACTAGATCTCTAATGCCAAGCATAGTTTTCCAACCCCAACTATCACCAGGATCAGTTTTTATACTCCAAATACTTCTATTTTTTAACTTTACCACATTGACCCAGGTTGCCCAAAGAGACTTCTTATTCTCCAAAATTTTCCAAAACTGACTAATAAGCAACACTAATTCCACTTACTCAAATCCTTTATACCCAATCCCCTTGATCTTTTGGCTTACACACTACTTTCCATGCTACTCTAGCTTTTCCTTTAATAGTATCACCAAGATTCCACAAAATCTTTTGAAAAGCTTGTCAAGATCATTAACCACAGCTCTTGGGAGTAAATACACCAAGCCCAATACGATGCATAGAGGCCAACACCAAGCAATAAGTTGAATTCTTCCCGCATATGACAACAGATTACTTCTCCAACACTTGATCTTTGATTCTACTTTATCAATAAGCACTTTACAATCCTTAACACTTAACCTTTTAGCCAACAGAGAACTCCTAAGTATCTCATGTAAGGACCCACATTTGAAGGGTAAAATTTTAATAACTCCTCGCTATCTTCCCGCTTAATACTTCCAAAGAACATAATACTTTTGCTTAAATTTGGATACAAGCCGAGACAAGACTAAATTCCTCAAGAGTCTTCTTAACAACCTCAATGGAACCCTTATTACCTTTACATAGAACCAAGAAATCATCAAGAAAGCACATATGAGAAAGCTTTAACTCTTTACATCCAAAATGATACCCAAAACCATCGACTCCTCAATATTCTTGATCATCAAAAATTGAAAATCTCCATAACCAAAGTAAAAGATATGGGATATAGGATCTCCCGCCTTAGCCCTCTACCTCCTTTAAAATAACCATGAGATTCACCATTTAAGCTAATAGAAAACTTTGCAAGAGATACACATTGCATAATCCATTTCACCATCTTATTGTGGAACCCAAACTTATGAAGAATATCTTCCAAAAAGCCCAACTAACAAGATTACAAGCTTTCAATATCAATTTGCATAGCACATCTTTTGGTCCATTCTTCCCGTTATACCCTCTTAATGACTCTTGAGCAATGAGAATATTA
This sequence comes from Chrysanthemum lavandulifolium, assembly GCA_022545495.1. Lineage (NCBI taxonomy): Eukaryota > Viridiplantae > Streptophyta > Magnoliopsida > Asterales > Asteraceae > Chrysanthemum > Chrysanthemum lavandulifolium. Next base: position 243,595,923 of record CM040243.1, on the reverse strand, counting down.
TCCTGAATATGCCTTCCAGAATAAAAGCACTTTGGTTAATATGTACCACCTTTTCAAGCCCAATCTTAATCCTATTAGTAAGAATTTTACTAATGCATTTATAGATGACATTACAACAAGCTATGGGCCTAAATTCAGAAACTTTATTAGGAATACTTATCTTTGGAATTAGAGCAATCAGAGTGGCATTGACTTCTCCCAATAATTTGCTGTTGTTGAAGAACTCCTTAACAGCAAGGCATACATCATTGCCAACCACAGCCCAAGATTTTTTGAAGAAAGCAGAGGAAAACCCATCTGGCCCTGAAGCCTTATCACTATCAATATCAAACATTGCTGACTTGATCTCTTCATTAGTAACATCTTTAATCATATCTTCAGCTTCAGGACTACTTAATTTTGTACTAAAAATACTTTCCTCTACAGGCTCCACAGGAACTGAAACACCTAAGAACTTCTCAAAATGCTTAACAAACTGCCCAGCAACATCACTCCCTTCAAACCTTTTACCATCTTCATCACAAATACTCTCCACCCTGCTTTTATTTCTTTTAGCTTTAAGAATACTATGGAAATAAGCTGTATTTTTATCTCCATTTTGAAGCCACAAAACTTTAGCCTTCTGTTTCAACAAACTCATCTCATCATTAGCAGCTTGAATATACTTATTTAAAGCACCAACAGCTTCTTTTTTAATAGACTCATCATGAGGATTCTTGTCAACTTCCATTTGCAGATTTTTTAACTCTTCTTTTAGCACCCTCACATATTCAAAAACATTACCATTCTTCCAACTCATACTATTCAAAGGCTTTTTAACTTCTTTAACTTTTTAACCAACCTAAACATATGGCAACCATCAACTTCTTCATCCCATTCCTTCTTCACAATGTCCAAAAAACCCTCCTTTCCTGCTACAAAATTAGAGAACCTGAAAGATTTTTTCTTTTTGGGTAATCCATCCTTAATAACAAGAACTGATGGGCTATGATCAGATATAGTGTATGGTAAAAACAAACCATGGGCATTATGAAATTTTCTCATGAAGTCCTCATTTACTAAAATTCTATCCAACTTCTTTAGGACTGCACACATAGGATTTTTTAATGACTTTGTCCATGTGAACTGAAAACCACTACTACAAATATCATCCACCTCCATATGATTCACAGCATTTTTAAAATCTTGCATTTCCAAACTACTGTGAGAACCACCAGAAGAGTGCTCAGAGACATCCAATGTAACATTAAAATCTCCCACAATGACCCAAGGATTACTACCCACAACCTGCTTATTTAGAAGGAGATCATCCCATAATTTCCTTCTATCAATTCCACTGTTACTAGGATACACAATACTACAATTAAACTTGATTTTGCTTTGAACCAGCTCTACAGTGCACATAATTGACTGAGCAGTCATGTTAATAACCATCAAATTGACATAAAAAGGATTCCATCCAAGAATAATTCTACAACTTGATGGGCTATAATGCACATTAGACATCCATTCCCATTGCCCAAATACCCTATTACCAATTCTCAAAACATTATTCTGCTTGAGATGAGTTTCAATAAATGCACACACCTGCAAATTCTCATCCTTAATAAATTTCATGGCTTCATTCTGCTTCAATTCATTACTCATTCATCTAATATTCCAAACTGCTAATTTGAACTCCATTGAGAAACCAAGAAAGAATTCAAAACACTCAATTAATTAATTGAGTATCCCTTCCCACAATCTCATCAGCTATCAAACACTCATTCTCATTCATGTTGTTTACAATATCCTCCTCATCATCACTAATTCCAATATCAAGATTCACAATTTTCCATCTATGTTTAAAATAGTTCATCATCTCATGTGTCCACTTTTGAAACTCAACGATCAAGGCTTTTTCTTATTAAGAACAAACCTATCCACAATTTCCTTATACTCATGACCCAATTCCTCCGATTTCTTCTCCAACTCACCTCCGATTCTAAAACAAAGAAATTTATTAGCACTTTTATGAATTTCTTTTACTTGTTTGTGACTAACTCTCCAAACTTTTTCTAAAGATGGTGGTGTGCTACTAGATCCTTCTCGCACCATTACTCGCATAGTTTCTTTACCCTTCTTTTCCTTTATCCACATCTTTCCTCACATTATTTTGCCCATCAATCTTTGCTTTAAACATTTGTTTTTATGTTGAAAGTAAGGATTCTTACCATTATTCTTCCTACTTTTAACTTGAACAAAACCTTCATTATCCAGAATCTTATCTTCAACTTGCACTCCCTTTTCATCATTCTTATCCTTATTCTTTTGTTCCAAATCAATTCTTTTCATATTCTGCTCTTGCTCAATTTCCTCATTAGTTTTAGGCCTAACTTTGCAACTCTGCAAGCTATGCCCAAAGACAGCACAATGAGAGCAAACCAAAGGTTTCCATGGGTACTCAACCTTCACTGACTTTCTCTTCTTGATGTTATTATCAGCATCCTTATACACTACCTCAATTTTATCTGGTAAACCTTTAGAAGCTTCCATTTCAACTAACACTCTAGCATACCCCGCCTCCCATGACCATTATTACACATACTAGCAATATTTGATCCATAATCATCGCCTCCCCAACTCGCTAGACAAAGCACTAATGCCCCTATTACTCCAAGCTTCTAAGGGGACATCAGTTAGCTTAATCCAGACAGGGATTTTACAAGGGTCAGTCTTCTCAACACTAATCTCAGGTGACCATTTTTGAACAAGAAGTGGTTTTCCATTAACTAACCAAGGACTCTGCTCAATAACCAAATTCAATCCTTCTTCATATTTGAATTTGAAAAAACACATGTTGTTGCTATCAACTACAATTTCCCCCAACCCATACTTAGACCACATTCTTCTCAAATTGTATTTCATCTCATTAACATTCATATTACAGCCTAAGAAATAACCACAAACAGTTAATTGCCAATGTTTACTTCCTTCTCTCACAATTTCATCATCAAAAATCACTATCTCTTCACCATTATCAGCTTTCTCAGTTTGAACATAATCAAGCTTATTACTCACAGTATTCTCATTCTTAGTGACAATTTTAGCAAAAGATTTAGCACTTTCATAACCATCATTGTCAACAGGCAAATCAGAGGTACTTACATTGAATTGTAGATCAGATCCCTTGCCATTCTCATCACCACTCAGATTTCCCACATTCTTTGTTCTAGTATCCATAGACACATCATTAACAGGAGTGTTACAATCAGAACCACCAGCATTCTTATCAACACTGCTATTCATAACTCCTAATTCAACCCCACTATCCTTCTCCTTTCTATGACTTCCTCCATCCCCTGAACAACAATTATCACTCTCCCTATCTCCACCTTTTACTTCCATAAAGCTTGAATCCAAACATTTCTCAACAACTTTGCACTTATCCACATCAGCCATCTTTTTGGTATTCAAGCCACATACAGTATTCTCATACTTATTAGGAATTCGTATTTGACGTTTTAAAGCTTTGCGTGACATGATGATAGTAATTCACTTCAAGAACACTCAACAGTCGTCAAGAATTGAAACTAACTAAAAGGAACTGATCGGAAAAGAAAAACTTACTTTGGCGCCAAAATCAACCAAAATTCATTTTGTTAAAATTGTTTGGAAATTGATAAAACTATACCAAACCGTAGAATTGAAAACTAAATCAAACGTACTAATTAGATTTGAAAACTACACTAAAATTGATATAGAATTGAAGGTTTTAGAGATTTTTAATGGTGGAAAAATGGATGGAATTATTTGGGGAGAGAAAAAACTGCTAGGAGGAGAGAGAAAATAGGTTTAAACATCTTGTTATAAAAGGATTATGTAGTGTTAATTACCGTGCTGCTTCAATTTCTGAATCTTGTTTCTCGATAACGAAGACTTTGGTTCGAGCATACACACAAACATTAAATCGGACTTGCTAAAAATGATTTGTGGCTTTGCCTGAATGCAAGGACTTCCAGGAATTCAGTGTCAATCTGAGAGATTCGCAGAAAAAAGGAATTAGATGACATCAGCATAAAAAGTAACTAATCTCTGTTATATCATACTATTCACTTAATGCATATGTCGTCAGAGTCTAGAATACATACACCAGCCTCTTCTTTTACTTCCTGATTGCAGCTACAGATATATCTTCACCCTGTGAACAGAGTACTTGATCAGTTTGGTATTTTGTTAAAAGGAAAAAGAAAGTGTAAGAAAATATATATATAATTTGCAGACCTCCTCAACAGTACCAGTTGGTAACTTCCAGACTCCTGTGCCTTTGAACACTCCACTTTTCTCTTGCACTACGAGAAGCTGATACACAACACAGCTTCAGCATCATATTAAAAACTTAATAGTGCAATAAATAGAACGAAAAAGGTGATGAGGAATGCAGAAGCCAACCTCCCCTTTATCGTTGACTACAAAAGATGCAACACCAACTCGATGTGAAGCATTTGGTGGTAGGGTATGATTAGTCTCAGGAATCCAATACACAAGCATCAAATACGTTGGCTCAGCATGATGGTACCAAAATCCTTCCTGTATATATAAATTAGCAGATAAACATCACTGTGAGATATATTTCAAAGAAGCAAAAACACAAATGATCTTTCCTGTCATTCTTTTCTTTTGTTATAGAAAATCACAATAAATCCTTTAGATAAAAATTATTTTATTACCTTTACTGCAGGCTTAACAAGATTCACAAGTTCAATAGTGAGTTTAAGCCAAACACCCTTCTTTCCCTGCAAGATGTATAATATAAAGTTTCCATTTATAATAATATAATAAGGGGAAAAAACATTAGACAAATAAACTAGAAAACGTATATATTACCTGCTGTCGCCATTGAGATATAGATGTTCGAAGTAAAGTGGTGAAGATATTTTCATCCATATCTTCTTTAACGTTCACAGTAACTCCTCCATAACCATCAAAAGAAGCATTTAGCATATCAACGTGATCCACTTCATTTTCTGAAACTTTTGATGAACTTTCCATGTTTGTTGCCATACTTGCTGCAGATCGAGTTTGGGATACAAGTCTAAATTTATCGAGTAAGCCTGCACGTATTGGGATCAAAAAAGCTACTTTATTATGTGATCATATAGTTTAAGATGTGATTAATGTGATATGAATACTAATTTTGTTAGTTAATAGTAGATGATGTATCTTTCTGCATAAACCTTTTAAGCTAATACTGATCACCAATATACATGCAATTAAACCCCAACGCGGTGATCTACAGTAAGGACAAGGGGGTGGCATAGCAACAAGGACTTGTGATTCTCCTAAAGGAGGTCTGAAGTGTACCCTGCAGTAGACCCTTGGGGGCACCCGTCCCAGACTAATAATACAAAACTGTGGAGAGCTGGTGATTTGCGCTCAATGTTTCTGCTGGGTGTCTGTAGAGACTCGGTTTACATTGCAGGTCACCGGGTGACTGGTGGGGCTTCCCTCGCATAAAGAAAACCATCCAAAGAAATATATCCACCTGGTTATTCCATATACTCATACAGGGAGGGACCCACTTCGGCACTTCGCAGCCTGCGAAGGATGGAAGGCTTAGGAGAGAAACCAAGAGTTTTCAGAGGGCAATGATGGAACAACACACCGCTAAAGGACCATATCCCATGGTCCGAAACAATTAAGACAAGACCGAAGGGTTCAAGGGGCACGCTAGCCGCCTGTGGGAACATGCAAAACCATTAGCACATATCTTTTGCAGCTTCAATGATGAGTCCACATTCACCACATTCGTAAACCTTACTTCATGATGTTAAAGTCCTTGAAGGTGTCTCCTCACCTCGTTTACATACCAGAGGGAAGACAATATGGGGAACATCATGTTCCAATGTGACATCCCCCCGAGATTTCCAATAATTTGGTGAACCTTTTGTCTATGCAAATGGAACACCACATCATTGAAATTTACAAATTATATTCATGAATGAAGGAGTTTATATTAATTGATGGATCAAAGAAAACCTTGATTGTGTACTAAAGCACGTATAATCAGCTATTAAACATATATATCGTCTTTATACACATGGCAACTCAATTTTTTTTTGTTTAAGGTGCATAAGCGGAAAACCAAATTCATGATTTATTTTATCTTTGAGCATTAATGATTAATCGGTTATTCACTAGCTTTTACACACAAATTTTTTTCACAAAAGTAGGAGTCAAGTAATCATCCAAACACACATTTTAAAGGGCCAATAACGCTCATTTAATCAATTATCAATGTACCTTTTGAAGCACTAGCCGGAGACGATAAATTACAAAGAAAAGGTTTTCTAAGGGTAGAGCTTAGGTTTGCACAAAAAAATGCCTGTAAAATCTTTCTTTCACCACCAGCGATACTACTAGTATATACTTTTTGGAAAACAGAACTATACATCTACGGAAACGAAAAAATCAACAATTTATAATTGCTGGATACTTCATCAAGACATTATTATCTATACTACTATATAAAGCATTTAAGTTGTGGGCTTCACAAAAATTAAGATAAGGAGTCTAATCATCGAATGACATGTCACTTCTCTAACTAAAAATAACAAAAGGGAGAGCTTCTAACAAACTAAAATAAAGAGTCTAATAATGGGGTGACACATGTCACTTCCTAACTAATTAATCACCTTTATCTTTAAATTTAAATATCTTTTAATCCGTTTAATTTTTTTATGATCTAATTTCACCATATTTTTTAAAATTTTGTGCTCTTTAATTCAACATCCATTTTGATATATTTTTATGAGTTTTTAGTTTTTACATTTTTAGCTTTATTTTATTTTGATTCAAAATTTTATAACTTTAACCTTTATTTCAATCAATACAAACTTTATTTATCAAAATCATTTACTTTTGGGAAAGTGTTTGACAGGAAAGAGATTGTGAAGGTCTTTTATATGCGGAATAATGATGTCACGGAAAGATACTGGAAAACCCAAACAAACACATACAACTAACACATATACATTTGGAGTGTTGTGAAATGAATTCACTAAGCGGGTAGGGAATTACGAGGAGAGTTGAGTTAGCAATTCATTTACTATATTTATCGCCGTCGTTGTGCACGGGTATCTAACTATACTATAAAAAGAACCTTTAAAGCAAATACATCGAAACATGAACAAAAAACATAACATTGGTAAACAGTCTTATAAAAAATATATAAAAAACACAGATACAGATCATTACAACAAGACTAAGTAGTATTTTATATTTTATAGTCAAAATATATATGCCCAATTTAACCTTTGGCGGACTTCAAACAAAAAGAGTATTCTTATTAGTTATTCTACATTCAACAATACTTGCCTAATGGTGAATAGGTCAAATTTTACCGGGCCTAATGGGTTGGTTTGAATACTGCGAATGACATGTCATGTTGACCTTTGAAAACCATTTTGATTGGTTCAAATGTATGTGGAAAATGAGTGGGTCGGGTCGGGTTTTCACCAAATTGTTTTTGTTGGACTTATAATTTGAGAAGGAAAGAGTAAAACAATGATTCCATATAGGGTAAAGGAAACTTACTGTGAAATAAGCGAGTAAAGTATGAGATACATCCTGGTAAAAATTGGGGAATTACTACCATTGATCATGGTTAAGGAAAATTATGTATTTGATTGAAGAAATTACCTAGAAATTGCGAAGAAATTTATAGGAAAGATGGAAGAAAACAAAGGAAAGAAAGGTTTCAGATTCTGGCGTGAATGGAAGGGTCTTCAAGCATCAGCATGTTTCATCAACACTGCAAAGTTGATAATCAGGGGTATAACTGTATAAGTATGATAAGGGGTAGAAGTGTAGAACAAGAATAAGTATGTATTGTTTGATACAAAACTTTGGGTGTATCTATCATTTCAATTAAACTAGAAGTGTACTCGCGTAATGCGGCGGCGGGTACTCGATAACTACTTTTATAGCGAGTAAATATTCTTTATTTTAAATTTTTTTATTTGGCATGTTCCAAATACTATAAAGTAGTAGAGATATGTTTTTCAAAAGTAGAACGTCTAAATTATTAATAGTGTAGTTGGTTAACACTTTTATTTTTCAAACTTTAGGATTAAATTAGTGGTTATAAGTTTAGTTAGCTTTTCTTATAAATAATTAATGTATTATTATTGGAGGACAGTTACATATGATTTAAATGAGATTTAATTTTCAGATTTTACATTAATTTTCTATTTTTCCTTTTATAGTAATGTTTTTTGTTTTAAAATTTTATAACTTTCTTTATTGGAAGCCTAAATATTTTATAATGTAGTGGAAGCCTAAATATTTTATAGGGCAAATGATAAAAAAAAAGTATTATACTTGACACCATTTGCTTTTGTGGGTAGCGAACAAAAATTTTTCCTTTTGTGGGTACTGTACTTTCAAATTCATCCTCTTTAGGGTATTTTCCGAAATTTTTGGACATTTTTTCCCCTCTTAGCTAATAGAATTTTTTTTTCCCGAACGGCAAAAATGTCACGGTACCCTAAAGAGGATGAATTTGAAAGTATAGTACCTACAAAAGCAAAAAATTTTGTTCGCTACCCACAAAAGCAAATGATGGCAAGTACGATACTTTTTTTATCATTTGCCCTATTTTATAATGTAGTATAAATGTAACAAAAATCATAAATAATTATTTCACTTAGGTATTGATGATGAAAAAAAGAAGAAAAACAAATTTTCATTTATTTAAGAGTAAATTGCATTTTTGGTCCCTAAGGTACGGTCAAATTGCAGATTTCGTCTCTTACGTTTTGAAAGTGCAGTGGTAGTCCTCATTTTGAATGTTTTGTTGCATGTTTGGTTCCTAAATTGCAGATTTAGTCCCTAAACCTTTGAAGTTTCCGTTGCATGTTTGGTCCCTAAATTGCAAATTAAGGACCAAACATGCAACAAAACCTTCAAAATAAGGACTATCGCTGCACTTTCAAAACGCTAAAGACAAAACCTGCAATTTGGCTATACTTTAGGGACTAAAAATGCAATTTACTCTTTATTTAAATAGTATATGAAATGGAATAAATAATCAAACCATACCTCTTTGTTGGAATCCCACTATTTACCCATACACACAAATCAAACAATCTTTCATATAACCATTTTATTCTTTTATTCCCATGGGCACTAAGAGCATCCACTATGATAAATCTTTTACAAAGGTTTATACATTAATACATCAATAAATTTTAGACCTTTTGATTTTAGAAACCTACATTCACTATAGTATAAACCTTTTCAAGTTCATAAAATGTTTTTTTTAACAAATGCATTAAATATATTGAATTTATAAAGAGGTTCAAGAATTAGGACCTCTTTATGCCACATAGACATGAAATGAATGTCCACTATGGTTGAAATAAACATAAACCTTTTTATCTTTTTTAGACCTTTTCATAAACCCACGATAGTGAATACCCTAACCACTGAGCTAATTTTTGGGGTTGTCAAGGTTATTTAAGCTTGTTGACTCTGCTTATATCACATAAGCTATATTTTTTTGTAATAAGTTTTAAGAAAAATAAAATATAATAAATAGGCATACAAAAATTTGAAAAAAAAAATAACTTCAAGAAACACAGACCAAGAAAAACAAGTTTACCCAAAAAAAATTAAAAAAAAATTAAACAAACACCCTCTTCAAATCGGATAATAGATTCCATTACAAAACATGATTCTGAAATATAGGGTTAGATTTTATTATGTTGTTTGATATCGCAATATCAAATAAGTGTTTGTCAAATCAGATTATCTAATTATTTTTAAGTAAACTTACCAAATGAACATTCTTATTCATAAACTATTTTAATTTAACATGTATGAGTTTGTATTTTATTACTTGTTACCATGTGTTAACAAAATTCACATTAAAACAATATATATATATAACAAATTGGTAAGATTGAGCCAAATCGAAGTTTTCTAAACCATTTGAGTGCGGTTATTTTATTTACTTACATTATGTTCTCGAGTTACATTTGGAGGGGAGAAGAAAAGAAGAGATAGGAAAAAAAAGGAATGAGTATGGAAAGAAATGGGAAGAATTTATAATATGTTCTTGAGTTCTTTTCTTTTGAAATCATCCCAAGATTTTAGAGGAAAAAACCTCATATTTTCTTTTCACTTCCTTTCTCTTCTTTTCTTTTACGCTGCGTTCTCGAGTTTTATTTTTGAAAGAAGAGAAAAGAAGTGAGAATAAATTAAAATGAATTGTGTCCACGCTTTTTTCAAGAAAGAAGAGAAGAGGAGAGAGAGGAATTGGCTAAACTTCTCTCCAAAACTTTCTTCCCAAAAGGGATGATTTGGAGAGAATTTATTTTAGGAAGCTTTCAATAAATGTAATTACCTAAATGACCCAATATAAATCATAACTTTTATATATAATAAAGGGTATAATTGTAAAATCATCATTATCTCTTCTTTCTCTCCTAACTTAGGAACATGATATAAAAAATAAAATTTCATTCATCTTCTCTTCTTTTCTGTTCATTTTTAAATCTTCTCTTCTTTTCTGTCATTTCAAAAACTTGGGAACAGATTAATCTCTAAAAAAATCTTGAGAACAAAAATAATCGATTTTCAAGGTTGGTTTTGCCAAACACTACAAAGTCATTATCTGCGTTTCAAAAACTCAATAATTAGATAAGCATCACCATAACGCAATACCAAACACCACCTTAGACACATTAGTGTTTTATGAAACCAAACCATTTATCATCGGTTAATAGTTATAAATGTCTACATTCTCGTACCTAACTCTAACGTAATTTGGCATTATTGTTGTTGTTTAACTAAACAGTTCTTCCTTGCTCAGGTAATCTGATGAGATTTGGTCTTTTGACTTAAATGTACATGAGTACCTAACCAGGATACCCCGATAACAAATTTTAACCCCATCAAGACATGTATTTTACAAGGTTTGAACCTAAAACTTGTTGTAAATATATCAAAATGTCTTAAAAGTATTTTCTAGTCAAAGCTTACACTTAAAACTACTTTATTGTTGTTGTATACAAATAAATAAGTAAATCTAATTATCTGAAACTCTCTTTTGTCGATGTTCTTTTCCTCTTTAAACCATGTAACCATCTTTTTATCTTCGTTTTGCTATATACTTAGTTAAGGAGCTTCAATATTTACAACTTAAAACGCTGAGAACATTAATCTAATAGTTGATAATACTGAAATCTTTTTTTAGCTTGACAAAACAATCAATATTTATGGTCAATTCGTCAACAAAGGCTATTCTTTGGAATAGAATTGTTAATTTCATGCAACACCATAAAAATGTGTTCTATTTGGTGATATGAACGTTGTTCGAAACGAAAACGAACGGTTTGGCTCTTTAGTCTCTTATTCCGAAGCTCACCACTTTAACTCTTTTATTGATTCTAAATGTTTGATTGATCTTTCGATGGGTGGGCGTTTATTCACATGGATGAATAAAGCAGGTACTAAATTAAGCAAACACGATCAATTATTGATCTCTGAAGACGTCTTTGAGGCTTTACCCGATATCCGAGTTACTGCTCTCGGTTGTTTAAGGTTCGGATCACAATCCTATTCTTCTTCATGTTACCAAATTCGACTTTGGTCTGATTCTTTTCAAGTTATACCATTCTTGGTTACTTCGTGATGGCTTTGACGATGCTATTAAATCAGAGTTGTCTAAATCAGAGGAAAATAATTTTGGCAGAAAACTTATGTCTCATGAGAAGTTTTGGCTTCTTAAAGTGAGAATAAAGCAATGGCATGTTGATGTAAAAAATACCGATCGTTCTAAAAAACAGGAAGCTATGCATGATATTAAGACTCATGAAGAAAAGATTGAAGCGGGAACCGCAACCTTTGAAGAGTGAGACACTCGTATTAAACTCCTCTAAAAAGTGGACAGACTCGATAAATTTAAAGCCCTCGATTTAATCCAAAAGACGCGTATTAAACGGGATATTGAAGGTGACGAGAACTCTAGGGTTTTTCATGGGTTGGTGAAACAAAAGCGTAGAACTCAATCGATTCATGGTATTATAAATGAGGGTGTTTGGATTTCGGATCCTCTTCAAATTAAGGAAAGCTTTCTTTAATTTCTTCAAAGAAAAATTTACTGTTCATGATTCGCAAGTGGCTTTCCCTCCTTTTGTCCATCGATCGTGACTCCTTGGAGCAATATGTCTCGTTAGATGAAGTTAAGACCGCAGTTTGGGATTGCTTTAGTGATAAAGTCCCTGACCCCGATGGTTTCTCTTTCGTCTTTGTGAAGAAATATTGGGACATCATCAAGTTAGATATATTTGAGTTTGTGAATAAATTTTTCGAATCTGGTAAGATGCCATTGGGATCAAATTCTTCTTTCTTCACCCTCATCCCAAAGGTTAGTAACCCAATCTTCATTAAAGATTTCCGTCCCATCTCGCTTATTAGCATCCACTATAAAATCATTGCTAAAAATCTAGCAAATCGGCTCACTAAAGTGATTGACAAGATTGTTAGCTATGAACAATCCGCGTTTATCCCGGGTCGCCAAATTCTTGACGGACCGTTTATTCTTAGCGAGATTAAAGAAAAAGTTGTTAATTTTCAAAATGGATTTCGAGAAAGCTTTTGATTTCGTTAGCTGGAAACAGGGGCGGAGCCACTTTGATGGTAGTGGGGGGCGATGCCCCCGACCAACCTCTTCCTGACACACAAAGTATATAGGAAAAAAAGTTAAATTCAAAGAAGATTGGTCGAGTGCCCTCAAGCAAATAAACCGAGTGCCCTCGGCTCTCTTTTTGGTTATCAAGAATCAAAGTCAACGCGTATACTTTTTTTTTCGGGTGGTTATGTTTGGTCGGAATTTATGCAAAGAGAAGAAGAGATAACAAAGAAGGAAAGAGGGAAGTTGGAATGTGTGTGTGGCCCTTATTAAAAAAAAAAAAGAATGCGTGGGACAGTGGAGTAATAAAAAGTTAAAGATGCTTTATTCATAAATTTGTGAATATAAAAAGTTATAGTAAACATAATGGACAAGGATCTTCTCAAGTTGTAAGCATAACTTGACTCAAGTCGGGGCATTATGAGCCATTGAATCAAATTCAATGGCTTATATTGCCCCAACTTAAGTCAAGTAACTTGATAGGATCTTATCCCAAACATAATATAATACGTGGTGATACAATACAAACAATATATAAATTTACTCTCTTTTTTCTAAATAGAAAAACTACACTACTTGTTTTCACAAATATCTCTTTTATGTCGTAAAATTCACCAACTTACAGTGTTTAATTATATTTAGATTTCATATGCATGATGTAATATATTTAGACGCATGAAAGAGTATAAATTATCACTAAATTAATTTGCACCAAACAAAATATGTTCATCTATTTTTGCTAAGTATATCTACTAGTTATAATACTTGTGCTAAGAGATATTCGTTGTTGTAAAATCGGTTATAGCGGCCGTCCATGGCGGCGCTTATGGCGGATATCGCATGGTCCACCGCCACGATATTTCCCAAATCGGTCTAACATGGCGCTTTGGTCAAAATCGGTCGAATCGGTCAAAATCGAGCTTACGGTCAAAATCGGCCTGGCGGTTTGGTCAACAGCGGTCAACGGTGGTCAACGGCGGTCAACTTCAGATCTAGGGTTTTTTTTCAAATTCACTATAATTAACTTGATTTTATTGATTTTGTTCTAATTTAAGCTAGTTTTACAATTAATCTTGCTAATATTCATTTCTTTAATAAATTCCTTTATAATTTAGGTCATCGCATGGTGCCGCTTATGGCGCCGCTTATGGCGCCTATGGCGCATGGGGGGTCAAACGCCACGCATCACGAGCGATTTTACAACCTTGGAGATATTACAATTTATGTAACCAAAAGTATCAAAAATAGCTTTTGAGCGCGTGTGTATTTTTTGACTTTTCAAGCATCTTTCAGTAAAAATGAAAGATATAAACAATATTTTGACAAAGATGGAAAATATTTAACCTTTTATATTAAGCATACTTAAAATAAATAAATATTAATTAAAAAAATATATTACCTAATAAGAGATGATTTTGTTTTTTCAAAATGTCAAAAATCCAAAAAAAGTTTTCGTTTATTATATAAAAAATATGATTTAAAAAAAACTGCAAGGTTAAATGTATATTTTGAGAAAAATGGGATAAAGTTACTAATCAATTTTTTTTTACACACCTACATCTACGCTTATATCTTTGCTCCAATGAAACTGAGTACTTGACTTAAATTAATGGTGTTTGCCTATAATTGAACCTGACCCGACCCAACCTATTTATATTAAATGAAAATAAAAGTGGGTGGTAACTCTTATCACTCGTTGCCCCCTTTAATCATATTTCCTGGCTCCGCCACTGGCCGGAAATATTTGGATTTCGTTCTTCAAAGTCTCGGGTTTTGGATCTAAATGGCGTTATTGGATTAAAGCTTGTTTATACTCGTCTAGATCTTCAGTCTTGATAGATGGCAGCCCTAAGTTTTCTCTTAAACGTGGGCTAAGGCAAGGTGAGCCTCTCACCTTTCCTATTTATTCTCGTTATCTAGCTCAGGTCTTATTCGTGGTGCCAAGATCGGCTCTCCTGAAATTACTATATCTCATCTTTTCTATGCTGATGACGCGGTGATAACAACCGATTGAAGTGCCCTGGATTTGGACAACATTATATGTGTCCTTCAGGTTTTTACTTAGCCTCAGGTTTCAGAATTAATATTCACAAGTCCAACATTTATGGTATAGGAGTTTCAGACGACAAAGTCTCTTTTATGGCTTAATTCAGGTTGTGCCTCGGGTTCCTTTCCCCTTACGTACCTTGGGTTGCCAATCGGTTCTAATATGAGCATGATATCCAATTGGAAGACCTTACTTGACCGGGTTCATTCGAGGCTCTCCTCTTGGAAGATAAATTTTCTTTCAATAGGGGGTCGTCTTATGTTAATTAAGGCAGTGCTAGGAAGTTTTGGAATTTATTTTCTTTCGATCTTCAAAGTTCCTAGATTTGTGTTGAATTCTTTAGAGAGGTCTTGTGCCTCGTTTTTTTGGGGAGGCTCTCAGGAGTCTAGAAAGCTTGCTTCGATTAAATGGCCTAATGTTCTTTCTTCGTTTGACAAAGGCGGTTTGAACATTGGTAGCTTAAAGTATTTCAACCTTGATCTTCTTCAAAAGTGGTGTTGGAGAATGTGTACTCTAACCCGTAAGCTCTTTGGGTTAAAGTTATCAAGGCTTTGCACCGTAAAGAGGGGGATTTCGATTAACCAAGTTGCAAATTTAATGGTACTTTGGCTAAAATGGTTAAGATAGTCGGATCTTCTAACTTCAAAAGTGGTGTTGGAGAATGTGTACTCTAACCCGTAAGCTCTTTGGGTTAAAGTTATCAAGGCTTTGCACTGTAAAAAGGGGGGTTTTGATTAAAAAAGTTGCAAATTTAATGGTACTTGGGCTAAGATAGTTAAGATCGTCGGATCTTCTAACTTCTTACACTCGAACGATATCAGAACGATATCAGAAGGACACTCGGTTCTAGCTAGGTTCCTTGCTTTGTTTTTGGTGATCAAAAGTAAGAAGGATATTTATGTAATATTTAAAATTAAAAAGAATATACATGTAATTCTCCCTAAAATATAATTGTATGAATGACTAAAATTAGTAGGACGTGAAAATTTAAAAAATTAAAATTCTTAATTTTAAACATCTAAATGTATTAGCTTAGTACTTATGGATTATTAATGACTATGTTTGGCGAAATGAGTTGGAGTTGGGCCTTGGGCCGGAGTTGGAGCTTATATTATAAGTTGGAAGCAGGAGCTTATATTATAAGCCCACATAAGCATGTTTCAATGGGCTTAGGCTTATTAA
This sequence comes from Chrysanthemum lavandulifolium, assembly GCA_022545495.1. Lineage (NCBI taxonomy): Eukaryota > Viridiplantae > Streptophyta > Magnoliopsida > Asterales > Asteraceae > Chrysanthemum > Chrysanthemum lavandulifolium. The sequence goes on along the minus strand of CM040243.1, from coordinate 243,580,018 downwards.
GGCTTATTACTTATAAAAGCTTCCATCAATCATGTGTGACAAACAAAGCTTATTTTATAAGCTCAAGCCCCTATTAACCCAAGCCAAACACGACCTATAGATTGATGATAATATCTGACTTAACTAATTCTTATGAAATATAATTTAGAGAATGCGGAAAATACACATGCGTCACACAATACGTTATAAGAAAAGTCGCTTACATTTATTAGACCAGAACTCCACGGGATCTAAAGTGGTGGTTGGTGGCCGATGGCGAAAAGGCAACCCATAGGGTCGACACCTTAGCCTCAACAGCCTGAAAAGCATATTGCTCGAACGGCACATTGTTTAGTGATACCTATCCTTGTATGCATGCATGGCGAATCTACCTGCATTACAAAAAAGTAACAAGAAAACAAATATATAACACAATAAAAAAACACAACATTTATATATAATTATATATGTGGCATAACTCATAAGGGACAAATTGCCAAAATAAGGTTATAAGTAACATGTCAGGTACCATTTACATCAAACTAACAATAACAATAGATTACCTAAATAGGGTATATAGCTGCCCAAACTTCCTTTACAAATGGTGTTGACATTCATATTCTTAGTTTATATGCGACCGAGGCAAAGTTTTATGTTCCAAGCTCATTCAACGGCTGCTAAGTAGAGAGAAAAAAAAAAAAAAAAAAAACGATTTTTCTTCAAGATTTCATTGAAAAATAGAAAGTGAAAGATCATCTTCTCCTAATAATGTAAGTAAGAACTTACTGATCTTTACTAACAACAACGCTACAATATCTAGTAGATCTAATGGAAGAGATGCAAATTAAAGTATTTGGATCGAGGAAAAATAAGGTAAAGCAACTTTCTACAGTAATTTTATTTCTGCGTATTTTATGGATAAGAAATGAATGATGTACAAAGCTTTGTTATCTTTGCTACCCATCCCAATTACTACTCATTGAGATATTTTGATATTGATGTGTCAAATTTCAACGTAATTCCTTTTAACCATTACCTACTAATCTACAGGGTTTGAACCTGCTGTCACACAGACACAAACCAAATAAAATGTTTAGAAATAAAGTCTTCTATTTTCAAGAGGTTAACATGACCACTTCAAAATTATTTACAGGTAGGAATTGAACTAGAGAATGTTATTTTCTGTTAAGTTAATTTCACTCATTGAATAACTAAATGAAACATAGTTTGAAATAACACGTATCATCTATGTATTTGTTTTATGGGGCATTTACATATATCCTTAAGGAAACTTCAATAATTACATATTTCCCCAAAGCATATTTTAATAGCATTATATATCATACATCAGAACTCAGATTTGTGAAATACGTAATTTTAAAGCTTCATCAAGATATATAAATTCCCTGCTTTATTAAATACATTTATAATAATATATTAACAAATTGTGCGAAAGATAAGCAACACTGATAAACAATGTAAACTTTATTCGCATCTAAATTCGATAATCGACCTTAGATTAATAAGATCCAACGTTATAAGACAGATTAACGTCAACGAGCACAATAATCATATGAATGTAAAGACAAGACAAGATCAAATGAAATGATCTCAAGAGAGTGATATAAAAGACCGCACACCTGCTGCCTAACCCTGTAATAAAGGACTAATTAAATAGGGATTAAGTTACACTAAGACCCTCTAACTATATAATAATGAACTTCAAACAGAATAAGAGAGGCTTCAGCAAATGATAATCTTGGAACTATAAACCACTTATGCTTTGTCACGTTAAACCCTCGTAATATGCCTCGCAAAGAACATAAACGAAAGCTCATTAAGAATTGATAGAGTGACATGTTTCCCACAGATTATTACCCCAAATTTTAACATTCCCTTAATCGATGGGCAAACATATCAAACAATATCAATTTTTCAAAAAATTTATCCGACAGACAGGGAGGTTCTTTGTAAGAATGTCGTGAGCTTGGTTCAAGATCCAATCTTTTAGCATTTATAACACCTCTAGCAATTTTTCCACGATGAAGTGAACATCAATTTCAAAATGTTTTGATCTTTCATGGAAAACAGGATTGACAAGAAGTTGTAAAGCGATTTGTTATCACAAAAAGATTAACGAGAAGGTCGATATTAACTTTTAGATCTTTTAGGATTTTCAATCCAATGATTTCACAAGCGCCGAGACATAGATCTATACTCGCTTCGGAAGATTTTGAAAGAGTGTTTTGCTTTTTACTTTTCCATGAGATTAAACAATCATTAAAGAAAACACAATAACACATAATGATTTCCTGGTTTTTTACATTTCAGCCCAATCAAGATCACTATATCCTTCAAGATGATTTTCAGAGTTCTTGTGATTGTACCTTAGACCTTTCCCGAGCTCCTTTTAGATACCTCGTAACATCGAGGCACATTCCAGATGAGATTTCAAGGAGAATATATATCGCGCCGCATAAATGAACCGAGTATGAAATGTCGTCTTGTATGGGTGAGGTAGATAAGTTTCCAAGCTTTCGATAACCAAAGGATGCTGACAAGTAAGTGGGTCATCATCGCTGGAATGTATGGAAGCACAGAGTTAGGTTCCATAGGGGTGGACACAAAGTTCGCACCCAAGAAGACCAAATTCTTTGAGGAGTTCAAGACAAGATTTTCTTTGGGAGAGACAGATGTCATTCCCGCTTTTAAAACCTCAATGCCAAGAAAATATTTTAGATTTCCCAAGTCTTTGATATGGAATTTTGATTTTAGAAACTCTTTGAATAGGTTTATCTCATCAACACAGCTTCCAGAAGAACTATATCATCCACATAAACAAGAAGAAAGCAATGAACTTGTCATTCTCTGCTTTTGGTGAACAAGGAATGATCATTAACAGTTTGACAAAGTTGTTTTCCTTTAAACACCGACAAGTTTTTCATTCCATTTTCCGGGAGCTTGTTTTAGACCATATAGAGACTTAACAAGTTTACAAACTTTATTTTTATTGTTCTCATTACGTAACCCTTTGGGAATGGTCATATAGATATCCTCATCAAGGTCTCCATACAAGAAAGCATTGTTAACATCAAGTTGAAAAAGAGGCCATTTGTTTTTACAACTAAGGCAATAAGACATCTAACAAGAGACATTTTTACAACAGGGAAAAAGTTTCATCATAGTCTATTCCTTCCCTTTGGTTGTAACCTTTAACAACTAATCTAGCCTTGTATCTATCAACTTCACCATTAGCTTTATATTTGATTTTAAAAATCCATTCAGAGCCATAGGAGTTCTATTGTGAGGTAGATCGCTTATATCCCAAGCATGGTTTTCATTTAAGGCTTCAATTTCGAATTCATAGCATCTACCCAATTACTATCAAGGATAGCTTCTTCATAACAAGTAGGTTCAATACTTTTATTAAGACTAAGCAAAGCAAGAATTGTCTTTGTTAAGATTTGAGTAATTAACAACTTTTTCAACACCATATTTGACTTTTCCTTCAACAATAAAGTCATTTAGATTATCGGGCAACTTAGAAACCTAGTTGACCTCCTAGCGAGAATGTCGGCAAGCCTCTTTCTTGTTCAACAGAACCAAGATGTATCAACAGAATCGTAAGATGCATCACAGGATGTGATTCATGTGATATGTTGCCCTCGGGGTGTGTATTATCATCTATAGATGTTGCAACCGGTTCATCAATCACGGTGGGATGACTTACCACCGCTATCATCATAGGATGTCACTCTCCTTCATCATTGGGACTTGTTTGTGAGTCAAAGAAATTTTTGTGGTTTAAATCTTTAGGCACATAAGTTTCAACAAAAGGTTTTGATACGTAATTTTTCATTTTGAACGGGAACATAGTTTCATAAAATTTGACATCTCGAATAAAAAATATTTTTTGTTTCTAGGCTCAAGAGTTTATAGCCTTTTTCTCATTCGAGTAACCAATAAGAACACTTTTTCGGATCTACTACCAAATTTGTCGAAACGCTGAGAATGGTAGCAAAGCATAAGCACCAAAGACTCTAAGGAGAGAGAGGAAGGGTCATGACCATACACAAAGAAGGGGACTTGCCGACAGTAATCAAGAGGCAACTGTTTATGACATATCGCAGTAGCTTAGAACACATTCGTGCCAAAGATTTAGAGGTAATTCCCTCGAAACATAAGTGGATCTAGCAACATTAAGGAGATGCCTATGTTTCCTTTCTCGAATGCCATTTTGTTGAGGTGTATAAACACAAGAAGTTTGATGTAGAATTCCTTTTCATGATAGAATTGTTGAAGTTTATTATTGACAAATTTCGCCCCATTATCACTTCTAAAATTTTGACATTGTGTTCAAATTGATTTGATATCATATGAGTAAAGTTAACAATGGAAACATAAACATCATCCTTCCCTTAAGCATATAAACCCACACCGCCTAGAATAGTCATCAACTATAGTTAAAAATATTTATAACCATCTCTGCTAGTGATTTTATATGGTCCCCAAACATCAAGGTGAACAAGTTGACCAATTTTAGTGGATTTATGTTCACTTGAGGAAATGGTTCTCTCGTTTGTTCGCTTTATTACAAGTATCACGAGATGATCAATTTGGATGAACTATCAAATTTAAGAGTGGGTCTAAGTATGTGTAGGACTTGGTCGTAGGATGACCAAGTCTTTGATGCCGCAGATTTCTAGAGACATGACAAACGGATATGCAATTATTAGAGGTAATCTTACATGTAGAGTCTATATCAAAAATATATAACCCATTGTATTGTTTACCAATCCCCACAATCCTTTTTTATGTAAACTCAGATATAGCAATTAGATTCATTAAATCCAACAAACATCTTGTTGTCTCTAGCAATCTTATGAATGTATAGTAAACCGACATTGTATTCGGGAACAACAAGAACATCAAAAGAGTTAGGTCATTATCGACCTTTAAATCACCAATTTTAGTAATTAGGGCCTCGAGTACCATTGGGATGTCCAACAGCTTAGGCCAAGATTTGAAATGTTAACAACATTGATTAAAAAATTTCGATACACCATGTGTCGATTTGCACCGTAATCAACAATCCAACCAAGACCGATGTTTCCGCTAAGGATTTAGTGTTGTTGTTAAAAACTTGTTGAAGTTCACATTAAACTCGACACCGCCATTAAAGAAGGTTCTGAAAATTTTTACCGCTAAGTTGGCATTAGCAGATGACACATTGTTGTCATTGAGAAGACTCATAAGTCTTGAGAGTCGCTCATTAGATAAAGAGACAGAGAATTGCTAGCACTATTATCGCGACATGATTAGTTTCAGCAGAAACATTGTTATCACCGAAAGGTTTACCATTAAAATTTCTCTTAACATATCCAAGCAGGATATCCAACAATATCATAACACCTATCAACAAGATGACCGTGCTTTTGCAATTAGTACATTTGAGGTTCATATTTGGTCCTCTGCTATTAGAGTCATTACCGTGTTAAAACCGAAACTTTGTTGTTAAAACCTCTTTGTTATCAAAAAATTTTCCTCCATCGAGGTTTTGCATTAAAATGTAGCATCGGGTTTAGCGAGCTATTCCCGCATGAAACATTCCCGTGAGATTCTTCTCCACACAACAGAGAAAGCAGCTTTGACATTAGGCAAAGGGTCTCGGTTAGAATATTGCTTCGATGGGAACATAAGGTCATCAAGACCCATAAGAAATTGCATTAACTTGATTAGTCGATTGTGTTTTCAAAATGTTTTCATACCTCACAAGTGCAGTGAGGCAAGCTAATCATACAATCAAATTGTTTCCATAAAGAATTAAGATTGTTATAAGAATCACCTAGAGGACCCACTTTGACTAAGAGAGTTTATATTCTTATGCAGATTAAAATAGTCGAACCATCAACTTTGTCATAGGTATCTTTAAGATCATTCCACATTTCATAAGCGCTTTTAGCATATATAGCACCATCAAACAGCTCAGACTAAGAGAATTAAGAATCCAAGTAACCACAACAGAAAGTTACAGGTGTATCCCATTGATTAGCAAGACTAGGTTCTAATCATCTCTTATGCAAGTACCATCAATAAACCCTAACTTATTATGGTTCCTTAAAGCAAAAGTCATGGCCATATTCCATATTTTGTAATTTTCGCCCAGTGATTTTAATAGTAATAATGGGATTGCTATTTGTATTGTTAGGATGCAAATACAAAGCATCACCAAAGACAAGACTTTTCTCAAGTGGAAGAACGACCAATATTATCATCACCAACAACCATAATACAAACAATAAGATAGACAAATATAAGAAGATAGACAAAGAATAATCGACAACAATGACATGAGATAATAAGAATAAATAGTCAAGAAGATAAGACTTTATAATAAGAAACAACAAGCACTAAGCCCATGGATTAGGATAAACCGAGCGGTATATTCGCACTCACTCAAAGTGGCAGATCAAGATGTTAGTCTACCCGTTTGCACCCACAAGACTTAAGTATCGTATGTTTAAAGAAGAGGTAAGACTTAGACTTACAGAAAATATGCAATGAAGAACAAATCACACTCACCCTAGATTCACTTAGTCTAGGGCAAATATGAAACAGAAGATAACCAAGGATTACGCCAACAAAGAAGAACCCCAAACCACACCTTTGTTGCTAAAGAGAATCAATGAGCCTCAAGCTCGATACCATGTCGAAAGTATAAGCAACACTAGATAAACAATGTAAACTTTATTCGTATATGTGCTATAATACCAGATTAATAAGATCCAACGTTATAAGATTAGATTAACGTCAACGGACAATAATCATACGAATGTAAGACAAGACAAGATCGGTGAAATGATCTAAGAGAGAGTAGAGAGTGATATTAAAAGACCCACACTCGAGTGTGTCTAACCCTGAATAAAGGACTAATTAAATAGGGGATTGTTACACTAAGCACTCTCTAACGCTATAATAATGAACTTCAAGAGAACAAGAGAGGCTCAGCAGAAATGATAATCTTAACTATAAACCACTTACTTCATCTACGTTAAACCCCGTAATATGCCCGCAAAGAACATACCAAAGTCATTAAGAATTGACAGAGTGACATGCTTCCCACATATTATTACCCCAAATTTTAACACAAATTCAATCGAAATATATGGATTATTATTATCAAACTGAATCTAGGAAAAAAAAAAAAAAAAAAAAAAAAAAAACCTGGACATGCAAAATGTGTTGACCGCTAAACTGTTACTAAAAAGTAATCGTTTTAACCAAAATCCGTGAACTCGTTACTTAACCTGAGTTGTGTATTTGAGCAAGACATGTAGGATCACATATAGACATTTATGACCTTGCGTAAATGGATGTGAGTGATCTAAAATAAGTTTATTTTAATGTGTTTCTTATAAGCAAGTTAATATGAGTCGTTATTTAAACAACTTCAACTAATCAGAGCTGATACATGAACTTTGTACTCTTTAGAAATATTATAAGAGAGTCTTCACATGGATGGTGCAGATCAAGAATAAAATTTTCAAAAAAATGTTTTCAATTTTATGCTTTCTCTTACAATAACTTTACCAATAATATAACATAATTACTTTAAGTAACTTTAAAAAAGGTAATGGATAATATCAAATTAATTAATATAAAACAAATGAAAGTGACGTGATTTGCATAATACAGAATAATGTAATGCATGTTGCATAACAAATTAATGATAGCTATCTCGTAGCTACTGAAGTAAAGAGAAACATCTTTTTTTTATGAAATATATATATGTAAACACCTCAGAATAAGAAATAAAATATATTTTGTTGAAATAATGAAAATATGCGACATAAAACTTTTGGCATCCGCAAATTTATAAAACATAGTTTATTGAAATTTTTTATTTTAGGATACCCGCCACCGCATTGTGTGGGTACCTTGCTAGTGTAGTCTAAACAAGGTTATGATAAATGAAAGTTTTCAAAATACTAACGTTAGTTTTGGTGTATAAAAAGATTTCCGTCAACTTGCAGAGATTTGTTAATCTCCTTTATATCAATTATCCATTAAAATCACTAGTCGCGTCATATTTCAAACTTTTCCTTAAACCTACACTTGACATAATATTTTTTCTATCCTTAAACATGTATCTTAGTTTTCTCGGATTGTAATCATAGATTTTACTTAAATACAAGGTTTGTTAGTCACGTGTTGATGGCGAGGGACACGCTTTGGGGACCTATAACAAAAACCAAGAACACGGCTTTTTCTTAAAGACATAGCATGTTCAAGAACATGTGTTTGGGAGTACGACGAGATATCACATTGTACCCGAATTGGTATTTATTATACTTTGTAAACAAATGCATAAACGTGTTGGAATTATATACATACATTTGTTGCGTGGTTGAAGGAAAACTAAAAATAAACATATGATTTTTACTGACGACGTTGATATGAATATGTTTGTATCATTAATATTGTTTATTACACTTGTTTCATATAGATAAAAGATATAAATAAAATAGTGCTTATAATGTATACATCTTGTAAAGTATATATTTATAAAAATGTTTGAATCATTAATATTATTTATAACCCTCGTCACACATATGATGAAAATATAAATAAAGAATGATTATAATATATACTATTATAAAGTTGAACCCTTAATTTAATGCAGAAGAGTTGCACAAGACAATTTGTCTGCATTAATCCGTGTAAAGCCATATGATTGAATTTCGAGTATTGAAATATGTAAACTTCAATGAAGGCATCTAGCTTTAGGAGACGAAAAGTTCCCAAAATCCTAAGTTCAAAGGATAAAATCAATAATGCCATGAATGCAGAAGCTCAACAATCTTATTGGTGGTTACATGAATACATGATTTGGTACAACATATGCATTGGAACACAAAGGGTTGCAGTTATGCGCCTTAAAAGTTCGAATCACTTATCAATTACATATCTCTTAAATGGAGACTCCATAAATGATGCATGAAGACCAATAGGAATAAAACCAACAAGGTTCATTACGCTGTTATCATGGTCGCATAAGTTGGATGTTCAAATGGTGAGTTGTTCCTAAACGAATCAATCTTGAATCAACCGGTACCATTGTGGTGTTGTTGTGTAGAATGCGGATGTAAATCTCAGAACAGCCTAAGATTGAGCACCGATTTCTTGGTGTCGATGCAAAGGTATATGCATATATACCTCCCAATACTTGAGTTATAAGAATAGATAATAAAGGTTAAAAAATGTATGTATTATTTAACAACAACTTTTAACATGGTTCTTGTAGGTAATGTTATCCATTGTACCGCCAAGGCAACCGTGGCTCACAATTTCTTGAGGTTAAAGAGGGGTGTTTACATCGTTAAAAATTTTGTTGTCATGCATAACAAGGAAGACTTTAGAGTTAGGAAGGATGATACCTTTATGATAGAGTTTGATGGATCAACGCCAATAAGAAAATGTTTGGTTGTATCCGAAGGGTTTGTCGCATTCTTTTCACCGTGGATTTAGATCAAATCAAGCCTACGGATAACAAATATCTCATTGGTAATTTACTATTTTGTATGTTTGTTCAATTAAATTTCTCTTAAATAGTGTCGCCATAAAAATTGTTACCTCTTAGATGTCGCAGTTATGCGACAATGTCGGAAGGATGAATCATATGAAAGCGTGCTCAAAAACATTGATTTCACCGACCAATCAAAAGTTCGTATTTATGTTATTTGCATTTGATCTTGACAAATTTATAACTTTTCTTTGGCCAATATGTGTTAAGAAACTAACCGCTTGTTTATTTTTTCCCGTGACATCGGAGGTCAATCAATACAGGTGACTCATGGGAGGGCTCACGATATGTTGATTGAAAAGAAATCAAACAGACAGTATGTCTACTTGTTGTGGTGATCGCCCACATCTCGCAAAGCATTATAACGATGAGTAAGCTTGGGCTATTTACCTTTTCCATAGTAGACACCTTTATCATGCTAATTTGGTTTTTAATTTTACCTCTCAGATAAGCTCTATTTATCGAGTAGTTCAGCCACACAAATACTAGATTTTGTTGACATCCCTGCAATCAACGCATTGAAAAAAGACGCCGGGTAAGAAATTGTTTGAATATAAAATTTATAATTGATACGATTCGAACTGTTATCAACTTACCAAGATCGTTTATGTGACAACTCGTACTTTCAGGTCATTTCTCAAATTTACTATTCATCTCGGGAAATCACTATTCATGATTCACTATTCATCATTTTTCGTAAACTAGGTTTACGAGTGTCAAATACGCGTAACCTTAATGGTTTAGCTGTGAATTCAGGAACATATCATCGAGGACATTTCATATAGACTAAGATGAGTCTACCTATTCTAGGCATTTTATTTGTCTAATAGTCATATTTTATATGAATTATTGCTATTTTATTATTTTTACGTAACTTTTATACTTTTTATGTATTACGCCTATCTGAACCAACGTATAAGCACGCCATTAAACATATCACGCATCTAATAAACTAATATGAAGTATATTGATAAGTTTAGACATTTTTATAAGTATTATTTTAACGTTATCCGGTTTTAAGTTGCATAATTTAAAGGCTTAATATTAGTAATTACCGGGATCAAACCGCACCATCTAATCGCTAAACTATGTATATAATAATAAATAATTGCTAAATTCATATAGAAATTGTTACACGTCATTTTTCTAAGAAAAATGTATTAAGCAAATGTTACGACACGTTATAAAACGTGTAGTGTTTTCCTAAAATGTTACAGATATTATCTTCACACGTGTTAGATAATTGTTCAACCAAAATTCATACTTTAAAGAATGATACAACACGTATTTTATGAGCTGGAACACAATACGCATGGGTCACATATATATAAAGATGCATACTTACATATTTACGAAGTAGGTGTTTTTATTATAAGATAGCAAATGACAAATTTTTTTAATTGTCACTAAAGGATCGGTTCAAGTATTTTTAACACGACAACAATTACTTGTCTCGTCTCGAGAGGTCTATGTTCGAGGGTTGCTTTAGTGTTACTCATTGTGCTCGCTCCGTCTTACTTATTAAAGGTGAGTTTTCATAGCCCCATTTTTAATTGTTTTGTACTATTTTTGGGGGAGATACATGCTCAATTACCTATTTTTACTTTCAAAAGTACTCAAAACCTTTACATATTACTGTGAGTTTCCATAGCCCCATTTTCAATTGTTTTTATACTACTTTTGGGGGAGATACATGCTCATCAACTTTTATGACATTCATGTCTATTTGCAAACTATGTGTTTATCTGAACTGAATGTTTAGTCATACGAAGTAACAGTATTGCCATTATATCATCATAAACATTGCACCAGGTGAGTTTTCATAGCCCCATTTTTAATTGTTTTGTACTATTTTTTGGGGAGATACATGCTCAACTATTTTAATTTACTTTCATAAGTACTTTAAACATTTAAGGATTAATGTGAGTTTTCATAGCCTCATTTTTAATTGTTTTGTACTATTTTTGGGGGAGATACATGCTTAACTATTTTTCACAAGTACTTTAGATTTTTAAGGATAACTTCTATCATGATCATAATTGTTTCAAAACCGAATGTTGTACTATATCAATTGTTCTTGTTTGTGTGCTATAGTTCTACGTCGAATAAAGTGCTATATCAGTTGAATACTGATACATTGAGTCATGTACTATTGATTATGTGCTATAGTTCTACGTCGAATGATGTGCTATATCAGTTGACTACTGATACATTGAGTCATGTACTATTGATTATGTGCTATAGTTCTACGTCGAATAAAGTGCTATATCAGTTGACTACTGATACATTGAGTCATGTACTATTGATTATGTGATATGGTTCTACGTCGAGTTAGGTACTATTGTGAATTCATTTGACATCATGTGCTTGAACACAAACTATACACATTTTGGCGTTGGGTTGTAAACACACAAAGTTGCAAGTTTGTATGGGCGAACTTGGGCCGAGTGGATTGCAATGCCTTTCTTTGCATAAACGATTTACCAATTTCTATTGGTACGAGGTTTACGCTTTGGTCGTCATGAACTTAGTGAAATAAATGTTGTTTTGTTTTCAACGATGAGTGTGAAACAACGTAACTCACACTACGAATATTGTGTTCAAACGACTTAATTAAACCTATGGATTTCACTCAACCTTTGTGTTGACACTTTTAGCATGTTTTATCTCAGGTATCTAAGGCATACACTTCATGGCATGCATGTGGACTTATCATAGAGTCGTGGTGACGACGCGTCTCACATGGGATTTATGCACTTTAAAAACATCGTTTGGCTTGTAACAAACTTATTTCCGCACAAGTTGATTTTCATTTGGGACCTATCTTTTGTAAACTCGAGTGTTTTATTAAATCAAGCGATGTGTTTTCCAAACGACACTTTAGGTCGCTCGATATAATCAGACGCTATGACAAGCCAACCCTGAGAATTCCATTCACGCAAAAGCAGTAATTTGGGGTGATAGGTTTACTGTTGCTAAGTGTTGTGTCTTCAACAACATATTTGGGTGCACACATCTACGAACCCAAAGATGGGACAATAGAGAATCGCTCATGTGGGCCCGCACCGGACTAATGATGTACTTTCTTTTTCCCCGTCGGCCATGTTGCCTCCTTAAACCGCATGATATTGATATATTTATTTATGCAGTCCGCGACTTTCCTATGTAAAGCCAAGATTGATGATGTGCGTACTAGAAAGGGATGGAATTTTCCGTCATGTGGAGGTGACAGCTGCAAGAAAGGAGCTACTAGGAAGGGTGGCCGTTTTTGGTGTGATTCATGTGAAAGGCCGATTGAATACCCTGTGATAAGGTACTATTATGTTTGTGACTCATGTGTTAGACATTTGTATACAATATATATATAATTATTGACATTTATACTTACTATCCGCTACATGCTCTTTGCGGTACCACCTTGAGATTGGTATCTCGGATGATCTGGCATCTTGTGGTAGTCCTTTTATGAGGCCTCGCTAACTTGATAAAGTTTCCGGCCGGCATTATTGATGACAACAAAGAGGTACATCTGAAATTTTAGTGTTTATTTGCACCCCTACTCCCATGCCCCATTACTCATGATTTGATATGCAGAGTTTCGATGATCACGTCAACTTGCCTTCTCCTATACTCGATCTCATTGGCACAATACACCTATTTGAAATCAAAAGTCATACCTATTATGAGTATGGGAAGTTTGAGAGTTTTACGTGTTGGGCGGTGGACTCACCTCATCCGTCCATTGAAACTGAAAGCTCAAGCACCCTTGATAATGAAATTGTTGGACCAGTTGCATCATCCAAGACATTAAACCCGGCTCCATCTGTCAGTATACCGTCAAACCTAAAGAGGATAAGAAGAAAATAGGTAATCAAAGGTCGTAATATTTGTCTCCCAAAATGTCCTATAATAACAATGTTCGTTCCTTTAGGACTTTGCTAATGCAAAAAACATACCGATAAGCATGGTTTTGTTATTTTCGAGTGGACCTCAAGATTCGAGACGTTGATGATGAACTTATGCGTTTGGTCTGTTTTGGGCAAGATACTAGGACTATCAATGCAAATATAAGTCGATCATGCGCCATCGGCCTCATCGCTCAAACGGTTGCTCAAGTCTACCCTGCAGATGATAAGAAAAAAAATATGTCATCACGACATACGCCGTTTTGTGACTACATAAATACCAAACATTTTAACGGTTTTACCTTAAACCTATTGCTTACGCAACAGAGCTAACACGACAAACATTGTTCGAATATTTTCAGGGCGGATATTGAACATCCAGACGTGGATATTGAACTTATATCTGTAGATGGTGACCATGATGGTGAGGACGACACCACAACTGACAAGAAGAAAATGAGACGGTAAGCACATATTGTATACCATATTTGGTCAGCTATGGTTTTATATCTGCCCACGTATTAATAAAACCCTCTTTGTATATTTTGTGGTCAGGTTTGTCATGGAAGATTCAGCTTGACCCTGAGCCGGCTGTACCCGAATAAACCTTATCAAAATAAAAAATTATGTCGTGAATAATAGACTGGATTAAAACTGATTTTGGATCCTTTGCTTTTTCTTTTTGAAAGGTACACAACTGTTATGTTTTGTTGCATCAGATTTTATTTTGCTTTGATAATTTATTTTACATTTATGTCATGCAAAATATTGTTTCTTTTCTGCTTGATTTTGTTTCAGGTACATCCAATATGAACCGGCTGTGATATGGACACTTTCCACAAGATACCAACTGAAAATGCCTGTTAACAATTATTGTCAAAAAAACAGGATTTGGGCAAATAACTATTACAAAAACTGATGAATTATATGGAATACCATTGGTTACCACTGCCTTTAAAAGTCCAACAATATCTTATTTCCATATGTTGGATTTATATAACATGACAAATCATAAATATAAACAATAAACATCAAAGTAAGTGCGGAAGCGTATAGGAACATATAATGAATAATTAATTAACTAAAGAATAAAGTATGCGTACCTTTCTTGATTCTAGCCGAACAAGAATCAAATCCACAAAACTAGCAATTGGATGAACCCTAATTTGATTTAGTTAGGATTATGTGAATTACCCCTTATCGTTTTGTAATTCAATCCAAGATAATAACAAAAGTATGTTATTACTAAGTTCTTGTACACACGTACTAAACCGAATTAAAGTACCGCTAGTTTTTATCAAACAAATAACTTGTTATTGTGGAAAAGCTTTGGATCGAACCTAATGAAGGTGTCGACCGGTTTTGGAGACAAAAACACACACAAAACAATTTTAGGGTTTAGCTTATGAGCACAAGAGATGGAAAAATAAAACCCCAAGCCTTGTTTATATACCCAAGCAAACTTGGTGAACAAGTTGGTTTTTCTTTCCATATTTTGATCCCATGGCCGATCGGTGTAGGATTCCCCAAAGGGATTCCGGAACCTTCCCAACTTTTGCAATTTAGTCCTTTTCCATAAACATTTAACGACCGTTAATCCATTACATTAATTACATAACGTCCGTTAGTTATTTCGTTTAATAAATAAATAAATATAACATTTATATTTAATTATTAACTTTAAATTCTCATACGTAAAGTGTGCAATCCCATAGTCTCGAGTTCGATCCTAACACACGCCTATTAATTTATTGTCCATAAAACCAACAGCCCCACTGGACATATCTTAATAGAGCGATCACATTCGGTTAGCGTCTAGAACACTTCGATGCCTCTAGTACAACTCGAGCAAGGCTCCCGAAAACCTTTTAATGATTTCTCATTATTATTATCCTTTGTTTCTAATACCATGTTAAATAAATATATGGAATTAAGTCATTCTTTATCCAACTATTCTGCTTTCTCGTTATAAGTGATCGAGCAAGATTACCAAATCTTCCGAACATATTCAGGGAGATTTTGGGTGTGTGCACAAACATCTTGTCAACCCTACGAGGGCCCAAAGAAGATTAAACTCCAAAATAAATTTGAAGGAACAAATTTATCTTGACTACGAGAATAACCCATAAAATTTGCAACACTTGTGAAACAACCCTTATGACTACCATTCATGATAGCGTTAAGTTGTTCCAAGTGCACTACATTCATGACACTTATCCGTATCTCAAGTCCGAGGATAACTATTCATAATTTACTTATAACAATATCCACAAAGTAAATTATGTAGTTGGGATAAGTCCTATATTCAATCAATTGAATATCATCCGAAATTGGTATGCATTCTCATCAATATACTTTCAAGTATATTCTACCATATCTCTCGATTTGTCTTAGTTTAATGATACTCCCGTATCATTAATCGACAACAGACGATTTAGAATAAATAAATTTATTCACGGATTAAACATGCAAATATAGGATACAATATATTATAAAATCAAACATACCAAGTATTTGATTTATTATAACGATTGTTTAACATCCCTATCCAAATACCAAATAGATCAATGCATGAAAATTCGGTTGATGAATTATGCTTCAAGTAATGACAATCATACTTGTTGACAAGGCATGAATCAACCAACGTGATCTATCATAATTTTGAGAATACTTATTTCAAGAATTCAATTAGTGAAGTCTTTGTATGTGTGCATTCAACAATCCACATAATAATTCATAAAGTGTGTGATATCCTCTATCACCAATTTATGACAATTTAAACTTTCAAACATTTTATAAGTTTAAAGTATTCTTATTCCTTTTAATGTATAATGCAACTGTGCTCTTAGTAGCACAACTAGTTCACATGGCCATTAACAAGGATGAAGTCCTACCATGACTAGTATTGAGTGTCATCTCAATTAAACCAGCATCATTGTATACAAACAACAATGTGCCCATTAAAACTCCGTAAACTTTAATATCTTATTATGTAACGTTTGATGCTTTCCTAACTTTCAAGTTTAAAGCTGATGACAATTTGCACAACAATTGACATATTGTTCATCCATAGAATCTAGGAGCAATTCCAAAGTTTTAAGGATGTAATTCTATTAGAATATTCATTACACAAGTTATCTAATAACTTTTAATTAGATATCAATGTTGTCAAATCACTTCTTATTCAAGAATGATACAACAATTTTAATACACTACATGATGTACATGATGAATCTACTGGTCAAACTTAGACTTCATTCACGTTCTATCTTGTCAAAAGATATTTATCAATTTCCCAAATGATATATCATGTTTTATTTAGAATCATTTATTTTATTGCACATGTTTATTAACAATAAACATATATTCCAAGGTTGTATGTTTTAATTCTTAAATCTTATAAGTGAAGTTTCATTCCAATCTAAGACTTAACATTTAGCTTACAAGGAATGTTACTTCCTATATGTTATTCAACATATAAGATTTAAAATCTTAACATAATACTCCCACTAGCTTTCGTGAATACTTAAAATTTATCTTATTTTAATTATAAATCGAAAATGGATTTAATAATTTAATATAAGAATAATTTCATAGATGCATGCATTTATCCATTCATGAATTATTGCACTGTACACTTCCAAAGATTATATGAATTCAAAAACCTTTCAATTACTTACCGTCCTCGCCAAGTAATTTCTCAAGAAAGAGTTTTGATATTCCATTGTCATATTTCATATTAATGAAAACAAGTATGACAATTATCATCTTTATATATTTAATGTGTCTTGAAAAGAATATTCAATCATAATTAATTGCTTAAGTATGATTAATAATCTTGTCATAAATTAAATATGTGTACAATATTTTGTCCATATGATTTCTACATAGATATTCAAACCACTATGGTTTTTCATCTCTTTGAAGAAACTCATTTCCATTCTCTAGTCTAACTATTAAGATAAACCAAATTTCCAAAATTTATTATCTTTATGGATGACATCTTTAACATTCATAGTATGAGTAATTTTCCCAATTCAATATTTGGTAATCCATCATAATGATTATCGGGTTTACTATAATCTCAGAACTCATATTTCTCAAAGATATAAGTCAAATATCCGAGATATCCTTGCGGATATATGAATGAAAATTCCATCATCACGAGGTCTATCTTTTACATGTCTAACCTCATCATGATATTTACTAGTGTGTTTTAGAAGATTATGTATCTTGTAATTTTATCTTTCAAGATAAAAAAACACTCCCACTTGCCTTTTGTAATA
Organism: Chrysanthemum lavandulifolium; assembly: GCA_022545495.1. Lineage (NCBI taxonomy): Eukaryota > Viridiplantae > Streptophyta > Magnoliopsida > Asterales > Asteraceae > Chrysanthemum > Chrysanthemum lavandulifolium. Next base: position 243,562,265 of record CM040243.1, on the reverse strand, counting down.
TATGGACTATCTATATATGCTTAGCAATTAGAGCAAAACTACATTGTTCTCTTTTTGGGACATTACAAATACACATTGATAATTCCTGACTTAAGTTTGTTAATAACCTATTCATAAGTAGTTTAACAAATTCAGAATCTTCAATTTTAAAACTTAATGTGATTCATCACATTCCATAATGAAATGGTGTTTTATTAATCTTCTAGGTTGGAGTCATATCGAGTATATTCAATCCATACTCAATATTCTAACCTTGTTACTTTTTAAGAAAGAAGTTATGGTTATCTTGAATCAAACAAATCAAATGTAGTCCGATTCTCCTAACCGAAAATACCATCAACTTGTGGTATTCATTAGAATTAATATTGTAAGACAATCTAACAATATTTAAGATAAACATATTCCTTTTGACTTACCTATTTACCAACTAAGTCAACTTAATGATATAATAGACTTTCCAAGCCAATTACATGCTTTATAACACAAGTACCTTTAACCAAGTTACTTCATATCCATGTCTCAACAAGAAACATAAATTGTTATAATCCCATTATACGTTATAAATCATTGATCAACTCAATGACTTCTTGTATATGTCTTAATTAAAAACATAACAAGTTAACGTCTTACTTTATTATAAGTCTAAAAGACTTTATGTTTATGTCTTTACAATGAATCATAAACATGTTTAACTAAAGTAATTATGAACACAACTCTTGGTTTCAATAGTAATTTCAAGTTAATTTATTTTACTTCACAATAATGCAGGACTACATTATTTATTCATTTATTTATGTCATTCCAAAAATTCATAAATATACAAATTAAAGTAGTATTAGATTACTTCATTTATTTGTGTCATTCTAATAATACATAAATATTTAATTTGAAGTAGTCTTATATATCATTTTGACACATGTTCTAAATACTTGTCTAATTTAGAAACTGTAAATATGTCCATGCAAGATCTCACTTTACATAGAGATTTACTTTGTTGTTGCAATCTCGCCAAGTTCTCACATGACGTAAATTGTAACACCAAGTGTTTCTTGAATTAGATATGTTCAAGTTATATTAGAACGTTAGTCTCTTACCTTGCGATCAAGAGAATCCGTTAAATCATATACTTATATGTTGTACCTTGCACATAATATAGATTTCTCCCACTTGTGCATGGAACAACATCATGTAGCAGATAAACAACACGACATATGTTTGTTTATGTGACTAATATGATTGTGTCATTGATATTAGCATAATTAGTAGATGTAGAACCACTTCATTGTCTAATAAGGAAACGTACATGACTATCCTTGAAAACATAAGTGTCTACAAGTGGAAAATAATTATCTTAAGACATTCTAGAGATAATATGGGTTACTACCAAGATGACAAAGCTTGTAACTCCCAATCGAATAAGAGATCTTACATTAATTCCTTATTCAAGAATAAGAACAACATACTCCCAATGGATTTGACAACATTGTAAGTGTTTCATTAACCAATAAAAGAAAATAGTGTTCTATTTACTTCCTACACCTTTGAAAAGTCCATACATAACAATTACTTATGTACTAAAAGAGTGTATTCTACTATGTAGATGATGAACTATCCATCAATGCTATTAACTTGAAAAATTTGGGCATGCAATTTCTTTCTTAATAGTTCTACTATTCCAACAATTGTAAATAGTACTTTTAAATGGTCAAAGCACAACAACTAGATAAAATATGCTAGTTTGTCTTTTACCAATTATACAAGAATTAGTCTAGCTTCTAATTTAATAACTTTAAATATGCAATTTTCTTAACTATTAAAATTTGCTTACGAGTTATGTATTTTAGAATTTAGACAATTTAATTGTCCTATCATACCTTTCTTCATTCATGAAAAGGAATAGGGTTGAATCTCACTCTTTCACGTGAAAAGAGGACTAGGTTTATTCTCTTAGTAACGTTGACTCTACTAAAACCCTTACGGTGTAGATCAATTTTACCAATCACAGAATAACCTCGCTTTACGGTTTAATGTTGCATTAATACATTCAAAGAATTAACAAAATTCAATTTTAGTATTTTCGATAATTAAACTTTTCAAGAAAATAAAATACCCAAGGTAATATTCATATAACCATAGAATTTTCTCGAAAACTAGGATCCAATTATCATAGGTTCATTACATCAGTTGATCCGCTAGCAACGAACGATATAATAAGGTAATCTGTCGAACATTAATTGGCAAACAATTTCCAACTCCTAGATCATTATGGGATTTATATTTTCCAACGCTATTGCAAATATAAACATGTTTCATCCCATCTTATGCCATTGAGTCCGTGTCTCACTTCCTACTCAATTTAAGTGTCTAACTTAAAGAACTCGCAAATATGTCCATGTAAGGTCCGACTTTACATAGAGATTTACCTCTCCATCACAATCTCGCCAAGTCTTGCCATGACGTAAATTGCAACTTTAAGTGTTCCTTTTAATTAGATGGCACATTCTTAATTTAAAAGGGTACTAGTTTTGATTTTATGTGGTCAAATCAAATATGTACAAAGATGTCATGCATTCATCTTGTAGCATAATTTTAATAAAAAACATTTTATTATCAATTCATAAAGATCAAATTATCAAAGTTTTGATTGAGGTATTGGGTTCACCAATCAAGGAATTTAGTGTTAATTATCATCCATTATACCGTACTTTTGCATAAGTGTAAACACTTAGTGTTTGGGATAATTACCACCAAGTGGCGCATGGAATTAAAACTAATTCGCCTTAAGATGAGCTTGTACTTTTATGGCTTACTAAGTAGCTCCATTCGAACTTACAGAGGGCATAGGACCGTAAGCGCAAACACATAACCTTAGACATCCATTCAGTGATGATTGCACACTTAAAAAACCCTTTATAGTTCATTCGAATGGGTGAAGTGCTCATCATTGTACCAAAGTCACCAATCAATTAAACTATTGAAAACTTAACTCTTCCAAAACAAATCAAATTTCACCATTGTTTAGTCCATATTATTTTCTATTCAAAATTACCTTTGCTTAAAACCTGCGCACATAATAAACAAACAAGTAATACCAATAAAAATATAAACAACTAAAAACAATGCATATAATAAACAATTTATACGTGTAAACAAGTAGCCACACGCAACTTATTCGATAAAACCCTATTAATAATCAATATCTAGGTTAAATTAATGTATATATTAATTAGGCTTTCACTCTCAATTGAAAGTGAGCCACATACATCGACGAATCGATTACAGAAACCCATAATTAATGATATACCAAATTGCACATAATTGATTCATTAATGTATATAATTGGAGTTTTCCCAATTCAAGATTTATCATAATTATACATGTGTATAAACTTAACAATTAATCCAATCTTAACAATTAAATAATAATACAGCAACTATCCATGACAAACATGCATGTATCATCATGGATCTAACATAACAATTATTCAATTAAGTCACAAGATCGCATACAATTCCATGTCACATAACACTTTATTCATGAATTTATCACGTAACAAATATATTAAATCTAGGTTTCGATATTGATAACATAACAATTAATATAAACCCTAAAAAAAAATTTAGGAAATCGACTAAAAAAAATTTTACGCTCCATAATAGATTTTTAAAACCAAATTAGGGCAAAATCCTTAACCCTAAAATTAGGGTTTATATAATCATAACCAAAACCCTAGAATAAATCATATCAAACACAATACAATATCCGTTTTTCGTGTTTAGTAATTAATTACTCATTAAAACCAATGACTTCGTGATGCCATTGTTGGATTTATATAACATGACAAATCATAAATATAAACAATAAACATCAAAGTAAGTGCGAGGCGTATAGGAACATATAATGAATAATTAATTAACTAAAGAATAAAGTATCGTACCTTTCTTGATTCTAGCCGAACAAGAATCAAATCCATAAAACTAGCAATTGGATGAACCCTAATTTGATTTAGTTAGGATTATGTGAATTACCCTTATCGCTTTTGTAATTCAATCCAAGATAATAACAAAAGTATGTTATTACTAAGTTCTTGTACACACGTACTAAAACCGAATTAAAGTACCGCTAGTTTTATCAAACAAATAACTTGTTATTGTGGAAAAGCTTTGGATCGAACCTAATGAAGGTGTCGACCGTTTTGGAGACAAAACACACACAAAACAATTTTAGGGTTTAGCTTATGAGCACAAGAGATGGAAAAATAAAACCCCAAGCCTTGTTTATATACCCAAGCAAACTTGGTGAACAAGTTGGTTTTTCTTTCCATATTTTGATCCCATGGCCGATCGGTGTAGGATTCCCCGAAGGGATTCCTAACCTTCCCAACTTTTGCAATTTAGTCCTTTTCCATAAACATTTAACGTAGTTAATCCATTACATTAATTACATAACGTCCGTTAGTTATTTCGTTTAATAAATAAATAAATATAACATTTATATTTAATTATTAACTTTAAATTCTCATACGTAAAGTGTGCAATCCCATAGTCTCGAGTTCGATCCTAACACACGTCTATTAATTTATTGTCCATAAAACCAACACCATATTCATACAGTAAACACATGGGGTTCAATATGGAAATCGTATCACAATACTTACACATGCCAATCTCACATACTACAAAGGCATCAGACCCGCATAATCCATATTATAAAAATAACTTGGATGATCAAGATATTGAAGATGTTTATGCTACTTACTACATTGAACAAGATTGTCTGAAATTGTCTTTGGACCATCCCCAACAAACTAGATATTACATGCTAGATTATGATATGTAAAGCTTTGTGGTTATGGTATTTTAAGTAATTACCAGTGTTAGGTTATGATTGGGGTTGGCAAACAAAAAATTGTGAATGTTTAGATATGATATTTCATCGCCATTTATTATTAATTACATGGGTTTCCAAACTCTTTCTATTTATATGGTTTTATGTCCTATGATACATTTGTTTAATTTCCATGTAAATTATTTCATTTAACCATAACAATTGTCTTATAAATAATTGCGTTATAACAGTGAAGAGTATTCTGTGTTCAGATAATTTGTAAATATAATGTATTATGGTGTAATTATTATATAACTCAACTTTATAAAATTATCTGCTCGCGGCCATTTCACCTACACTTTAATACATGTCTAAAAATGTTTTCCGTTGAATTTCGTATTTTTTGGAGTTAATTTATTATTTTTAACAAACAATATGCAATTGGTTGTCAAAACCGACCACAAACTCACATACTACAAAAGCATCAGACCCGCATAATCCATATTATAAAAATAACTTGGATGATCAAGATATTGAAGATGTTTATGCTACTTACTACATTGAACAAGATTGTCTGAAATTGTCTTTGTACCATCCCCAACAAACTAGACATTACATGCTAGATTATGATATGTAAAGCTTTGTGGTTATGGTATCTTAAGTAATTACCAGTGGTAGGTTATGCTTGGGGTTGGCAAACAAAAAATTGTGAATATTTAGATATGATATTTCATCGCCATTTATTATTAATTATATGGGTTTCCAAAACTCTTTCTATTTATATGTTTTTATGTCCTATGATACATCCGCTTAATTTCCATGTAAATTATTTCCTTTAACCATAACAGTTGTCTTATAAATAATTGCGTTATAACGATGAATAGTATTACGTGTTCGATAATTTGTAAATATAATGTATTATGGTGTAATCATTATATAACTCAACTTTATAAAATTATCTCGCTCACGGCCATTTCACCCACACTTTAATACATGTATAAAAATGTTTTCCATGAATTGGTTGTCAAAACCGACCACAAACTGACTTCCAAATTCCAATCGTATAAATCACCATATTAAGAGTAGTTTTGTAAATCGTCACTTTTGAAATTCATGTAGACGATACTTTAATTTAAATATAGCAGTTTGAATCAAGTTGTGAGTATAAATAACCAATGAGATATGACCAAAGGAAGTTGAGTTATGTTTTTTGAAAGTAGACTAAAACACACTCATACTAGGCTTTTTAACCAAATTATTTCATAAAGCTCAGTATCATTATTAAAACTCAATAAGAATCTATAATACATATAGAGACTTACCATGAACTATAAGTATCTTCCTTTTCATTGTACACCACACTTATTGCATCAGTTAAGCAGTAGAATCCCAATAGGTGATATACTAAACTTATTCATTCATTATCTTGCCAAATCTGCAATATGATCTGTTGCAAAGGTTAATCAGGTCCTTCAAGTATTAAATGGATACAGGTACATTTGACTTTTACAAGTTTACATACCTGGCGATTATGTATGTGATTAAAGTTGTATTTGTTTTTGCGTTGCAGGGTCACACGCTGAACATTCTGAAACTCCATCCCTATCATACATATTGAACAAAACTTTGTTTATTCATTCAAGAACAATTATCAATGGCAGTGTAAAGATGCAGAGTTTACGTGGTTTACTGGATGACACAAAATGTTGGACCATTTACGTGTTCGTCTCATTTATAAACTTGACTTACATTATGCAATTACAACAAATGCGCCATAATGCATACCTACTTTTGCATTATCAACATACTTTGTTAGGACAAGAATCACACTCGGTAGGCACTTTGCGGACACCTTGTGAACCAAATAGCCCGACCTCCAAAAATCCCTTTGTTTATAAAAAAAGAAGATCGGCAGTAATTAGTACTAAAGTTGCGAGTTTATCGATTTCATAATATTGAATATTACCGTAATGGTTATTCCTATAGGAACACTTTCTCATCGTGCAACTAAAAAATCCCACATGGAGTCGCATATGCATCTGCAGTAATTAAACATTTTTAAGTCTTGCATCACATTAGTTAACTTATTATAATGTTGTTCTTATCCATGATATTTACCTTTATTTGCAAGGTATTCTGTGGTGTACCATGATATTGGCCTCCAACATTTGAATGTCAAAATTGCAAGGTCATTATGTGGTACCGAGGAAAGAACTAACGTAACAAAACCGTTGTCAACCCAACTTTCTCTGTTTGCTGCCAAGGGAAAAGTGCTTCTTCCGATATATAATGTAACACCTTCGCCTCTTAATGAGCTTATGGACTACAACACTCCTGCAAATTCAAGTTTCAAAGAACATATCAGGGTATATAATGGTATGTTTTGTTACACATCTTTTGGAGCAAGAATAGACCATTCAATTAACACAGGAAGGGGTCCATATACCTTTAGAGTAAATGGCCAAAACTATCATCGAATAGGTTCTCTGCTTCCTAAACAGGGCACTCAGCCTAAATTTGCGCAGCTATACTTTTTTGACACTGGAAATTAACTTAAGAACCGAATGGGAGCTTTTTTAAGCAAAGATAGTGGAGAGGCGTGGATGCAAATATAGTAGCAAGCCTTATGCGATGTTTAATCAAACAAATCCAATCACCAAGGCATTTCGAATGGCAAGGATTGGTGCGAGTCCCATAATTCACCCACTTTGAACTACGTCTCCTAAGTGGTCGAGTGCATCTCGACAATATAACCCCCAATCAGACTGGAGATTGCGGCTCGATTCTGCAGATTTTGGTGATGGTATTCCCACGAGAGATATTGTTGTAAGAAACAAGGAGGAAGGGCTTAGGCGTATCTACGAGTGCATCCGAATACATGGCCTCAATATCCATTATTATTTCCATATGGAGGGGACGGGTATCATGAAAGATATTGTATCACAACAACAAAGGTGTGCGCAAAACCAAAAGGCCTTTTGTTACAATGAAAGAGTACTACTCATACATCATACAACATCGAAATAACCAAGGCACTACATTGCTTAGAGGTGGCGATTATTGCAACAGATTTTTGGTTGGCGATATCTGGTGTCGAGGAGCAAAGGCTTACATGGAATAGGAAAAATCAAGATCGTTACGTGTGGATTTATATCACAACGTGTGTGTGTAACAAGAGGTGATACAAATCAGCGGGGTTGGGAAAGCGAATCGTCCTACCAAAAGTTTTATAGGCGGCCCAAGGTATATGATGCAAAACTACCGGGACGCAATGGCTATCTGTCGAACATATGGAAACCGGACACATTCATCACTTTCACTTTGCTAATACAAAGTGGCACGAAATTTCGAAATGTTAAAGCACATTCCGGGCAAAAGCACATGACCGTCGAAGTGTCCATGCGCGTTTTCAAGCTTAAGCTTCTTGAATCTGTTAAATGATCTTACAAAACACCATATTTTGGCAAGTCCGGAGGAGGTAATGCACCTTACCTAATAATGGCAATATGTCTACTCTTTTATAACAAATTTATGTATTATCTTATTCGTTTCTCAATTTTCTTTCAGTTGTATATGTAATAGAATTTCAAAAACGTGGCCTACCTCATGCTCACATCCTACTATGGCTAGAAGAAGAATTGAAATGCAAAACCCCGTCCCAGATAAATGATATAATTACAGCAGAAATACCATGTCGAGAAAATGATCCAGACGGGTATAAAGTGGTAACTGAATTTATGTTACATGGTCCTTGCGGTAAAGATGCTAAACACGCACCATGTACATCGAGGGTAAATGCTCAAAACATTTTCCTAAACGTTTCGTTCTTTGAAACAATGGTCGATAGTGATGGTTATGCTATTTATCGTCGGAGGGATAATAAAGCTTACCATATAAAAGGCAAATTCAAATATGACAATAGATATGTGGTTCCTCACAACCTTTATCTCCTTCGAAATACCGGGCCCACATCAACGTAGAATGGTGCAATAGATCAAAGGCAATTAAGTACTTATTCAAGTACTTGAATAAAGGTCTGATAGAGCCACAATTGTTATACAAGAAAATGTAAAAACAATGGTGGTCGGCGGATGTCCGATTTTGGAGGTGGACGAAATAAAGAATTATTTGAATTGTCGTTTTTAGCTCCATGTGAGGCGGTATGGCGTTTGTTTTCCTATGACATCCATTACTCGGATCCATCGGTCATTAAACTCAATTACCACCGCCAAATCAAGATGCAATCACACCGTGACTCGAAAGCTTACCGGCCCTAATTCAAAGGGAAGGCATCGATATAACCATGTTCACTGATTGGTTTGAATTAAACAAGCGTGATACAGAAGCGAATAAATACACGTATTCTGAGATACCTGCCCATTATGTGTGGCATGAGAAAGACAAAATGTGGAAAGAACGAAAGAAGCATAAATGCATTGGGAGGATTGTTTACTCGCATCCGGCCTCTGGAGAACGATACTATCTTCGAATGTTGTTGAACATTGTCAGAGGACCTCGCTCCTTTGAGAAACTCATGATTTATTAACGACAGTTATGTTCCACGTTCAAGGAAGCTTTGTTTTGCATATGGCCTTTTAAATGATGACACGAATGGATGCATGCTATATCCGAAGCAAGTGTATGGATGTTCGGACCACAACTCGTGACATGTTTGTGACAATTATATTGTTTTGTGATGTCGTGAGCCTTTAAAATTATGGGAAGAAAAGCGGCATTTTTAGCGAGAGGATATCCTACACAAGAAAAGGAAAATGTTCGATTACCTAACTTGGAATTGACGGATGAACAACTTGAACTATTGTTTGCTTGAAATACAAGAGTTGTTAAATAGTTGTGGAAGATCTTTAGGAGATTTTCAAGATCTACCACTACGGACCCAATGTTGCTAACCAACATGGACAATCGTCTCATAAGAGAAGCGGGCTTATGATATGAAGGAAAGTAAGATTCAACATCAACAACTCCATTCATTGTTAAATCCCAACAGCGTCTAATCTATGAGGAGGTTATTGAATCGTAAATGGTAACAAAGGAAATTTTACTTTGTTATACGGACCGGGAGGAACCGGAAAGACATTTTTATACAAGACTATCATCTCAAGGTTGAGATCAGAACGTAAAATAGTGCTTGCCGTCGCATCTTCAGGTATATATTTATACTAAATTTAAATAAACAACTAACTTGCACATTTAAACAAATACGCAACTGATTAGTGTCCTTAAATTGTATAGGGATTGCTTCATTGTTGCTACCAGGCGGGAGAACGGCACATAGCCGTTTTGTTATACCACTTGAATTATTAGAAAACAGCACATGCGGCATAAAACAAAACACGCATATGTCAGAACTCATGCAACAAGTGAAACTAATTATCTGGGATGAAGCTCCAATGACCCAAAAATATGCTTTTGAGGCGTTGGACAAGACGCTGAGAGATATCTTAGGATATCATGACCTTGTGATGAGATCGAATATTTGGGGCGTGGCGGTCTTGCTAGGAGGCGACTTTCGTCAAGTCTTGCCATTATACCAAAAGCAAGCGGGCGGTCATTGTTCAATCATGTATAAACCGATCGAGTTGTGGAAGCATTGCAAGGTATTTACCCTTACACGGAGTATGCGTGTCAATGAGTATAGTGAAAATGGAATGCTTGATACTCGAAACAGTTTTCAATAAATGGGTATTGGTTGTGGGGATGGCAATTTGCCGACAAAATGCAAAGAAGATGAGGACGAGCCATCTTGGATCGACATTCTGAAAGTTTCCTAATCGAATCATGGGATTGTCCTATCGAGAAAATTGTAGCGAGACATACCGATTTTACAACAAGACGGTGACGATGTGTATCTCAAAGAAAGGGCAATCCTAACTCCTCGGAATGATGATCTTGATACTATCAATGACTATATGTTTAAACAATTAAAAGGGACTCATTACATACAATAGCGCGGATGAAGTTTGCAAGGCATCTACGACAATCTAGATCGACATGACATGTACCGATTGAATTTCTAAATTCCTTAAATTTTCCGGGATGCCCCACATGAACTTCAATTAAAAAGGAACTACCCATTATGCTATTGCGTAACATCAATCCAAGCAAAGGTGCGTGTAATGGAACAAGATTGCTCATCACAGATTTAGGCCAATTTGTTATTCACGCAAAGATCCTTACAGGTTCAAATATAGGAGACAATGTCATTATACACGGATTATACTAACATCAACGCAATCCGGATGGCCATTTATCCTAAAATGGCGACAATTCCACAGTAAGGGCATGTTATCGATGACTATCAACAAAAGTCGGGGCCAATCACTTACTTACGTTGGCCTCTATTTGCCTACTCTGTGTTTACACATGGACAACTTTATGTGGCGCTATCTAGAGTTACCACTCCCGACGGCCTTAAGATACTAATGATTGAAGACAAAGACCCTAGACTTAAGCCTTTGCACACGTAACATTGTTTTCAAAGAAGCTTTCGATGCTTTGTCTTAGCATATCTATGTAATGTTCAAATATTAAATATAATAAAGTGGTACATTTTATTTTAGATATACATTATTTGTGTTTCCATATTCAGATACACGTAATAAAATTTGAACGCCAACACCTATGCATAGTTCAGCACATTTATTTATTATTACTTGATTACTTGCCACAAACACTCCTAAACTTTATAATATTGCTCCAATTCTTAACAGGTGTCCATTATCTGTATTCCTATGTTAAAAGACACATAATAAATTGTGACCACCAATACTTATTCATAGAGCATTGTTTTATGATTTATGAAATAACCTCAAAACCTAACTGCATACTCATCAAGTGCTATTATTGCAGACAATATTAATAGTATGCACAAATGTTCACATAAATATATAATAAATTGATTTTATGGTTGATTAGGAGTTACATATCCTTTATTAACTTCAAGTCAGTTCAAAAGCTTGATGAGACATTTAAAAACCAACTTTTCTCAGTAATATAGACATATCAACTCCTTTATTATCATACAGAAATCGGCTATCGGCAGTCTAAAACTATGTCATTCAGCAGGGATGTCATCTCACACTACTTTCATATGCCTTTACACCGAGCTGCAAAATGCTTTAATGTTGGTTCGTCTCTTTTTAAAGTGAATTGTCGATCGGTTGGAATTAAATCTTGGCCATATCGAAAACTCCTCGGTTTAGAAAGGTTGATTAACTATTTTCATGTTAGCAATGAATTGACCCTAACTTTGATTCTGATTTTCATACGACAAACCTGATTTAAGAGGAAAACGTTGATATGCAAGTTTTAATATTTCCAAATAAAAGAATGATTTCAATATTATAGTAATGGTTTTCCCTATTTGCTAATATATACATATTTTAAGTCACAAACATTAACATTTAACTATGCTTTTTATAGTACACATTCATATGTTTTCTATATTGTGATATCCAAGTTTGTTTTCATTATAGGGCAAGGATGGTGATTCAAATACTAATGAAAATATGCAAGAGATAATTACAAAGCTGCGGGAAGAAAAAAGGCGGATAAAGGAAAATCCAGAATTAGCAATTACAAATAACACGAAAAAATTGAGACGACGGTTTTTCAAAGCTACCTACAGAAAAAAAAACACATCAATTTGGAATTGTCGTTAGCACCACCAATAGTAGCAGATGTGGAACCGTTGCAGGTTATATATCCTAACAATCATGCAAGCTATGAACATATAGAGTTCTCTTATGGCAGCGACTATGAAGAGCAATAATAATGGAAAGCTTATTGATACCTAAACCCAAGTGTTCAAGTAGTTTTTTTAACAAGTTTTTTTCCTAGATTTCTTTCTTGAAGTTTGGTATGTTATTCTCTAAGTTTTTAAAATGAATAATGCTTAAACAACAAGTTGCATCCTATGTTGTTTGGTCAGCTTTAATAAATCATACCCCAACTGTTGTTATCATAATACCAATTAAATCAGCATAAAATTTGAAAATTCAATAATTAATAAACTGCATACCTTATTGACTATTATGCGATCAGCGCACGCAGTTTGCTCCGCTGTCTCATTGACGAATAATCTCATTATTCGCGTATACTAAAGCGAAACACCCATCAAGCCTAAAACATCATTATAATTTGTGCTTGCATTCACTAGCCCTGACAATATGAGCAAATCTCCCATTCATCTTACTCACCAACTCTCATATCATCGCAATATCCTCAACGCCCCCATCTTTTGCATCAGCTAAAGGCACATCGATATTCACCTACCCACTGCATGTATAACACGTAATCGTTATTAGCTCAACTAATGAGCCATAAATCAGCAAACAACTACGCTTTCCTATGCAAGTGACTAATACCCTGACTAAAAACCAATATTGGCATGACTTAAGCTAAATACAATTTGTCGCGGCTCACCGTTATTCAATCACCTCTTATCTATATCTAAACCAAGAACAAGATTCAAAACAAAAGGAAAATAAAAGAAGATCTCAGCTTTGTTCAACACACTTTTAAATATTTAAGGATCTAAAAAGATCTCATGTTCTTGAACTCATAACATCATAGATCTATAAGAAGTCAAGCTTCTTTTTTACAAAAACAAAAACGAAACAAAACAAAAACCTTCACCTACCTGAGACATCATCAATCTTTATCGAAGCTTAGCTTCTATATATATCCGAAAAATTAAAGGGAAAGATCAAAACATAACTTTTTAACCTCCCTTTCATTCGGTTTAATCATAAACAAAACAATAACACACGTAGAAACCTACATGAGACCCTCCAAAGGATCTTGAAGCAATAAAGGTTCTTTGTTGATAGACTATGCTGCAAATGACAAACTAGGTAAAGGTACGGTTGTGAGTTAATGTTTGTGATGTCTGATTCATAGAGTGCGTTAGATGATGATGGATAATGAGATGAGATGAGTTTTTGAGTTGTGATTAGATGTAGATTAGATGGTTTGGTGGATGAACTTGATGAGGGCCACTTCAAGATTGTTCGCACCTAGCAGGAACTAAACTTTATAATGTAAAATCATTGAACCCCAAAAAGCTCAAACCCTAACGGATTATCACTACAAAACAAACTTTAGCTTACACTTATTCAAACCCAATTCAATGATTACCAATCTGAACATAAAAACAACAAAAAGATTCAAGCTTTAGAATGCAAAATTGATAAACCCTGATCAAATTATCATTAACAATTGAAACATTCTAACAACTATTATAAAAATCTTCAAACATCTTCCAAATTTACTATGATATTTAAAACATATACTTGATTTTCAAGATTGAATCGAAACTAACATAACACAATATCATTTATAAATCAACAAACATCCTAAAGTAACAAACTTGCAATAAATTATAACATTCTAACATTCACCCTTTCAATCTATCATATTCAAATCGAATACCTGAGATATTAGGCTCAATCAGCAGAGAATCAAGCACTTTATAATAGCCCTCAATAATATTTGATTGCTTAACATTTATTTTGATTGATTTTGCGTTTGATTGAAAACCCTAAATCGGATGTTTGAATGTAACTGTGTGTTTGACCGAGTGTAAGTGAGATAGATGTGTGAAATACTGAAAGTCAAACACACACTACTTGACCATTTTCTAATAAAAGTAAATAAATAAATAAAAATAATTACTTTCTTCAAGGTAGTAAAGCATTAAACCTAAAACCATTAAACTGATCATTGATCAGTTTAATCCATTAGCAATATATTGTTATAGTTATAATAACAGAGTAGCAGTCAATAAAAGCTTACATACAACCATCAAATTTACATCAAAACACAAAAAAAACTTCCAAATCTTCCTATTCTTCATCTTCGGACTCATCAACCTCATCCAAGTCTTCCAAGAACTCCTCCTTCTCCGCCAAACTCCGACGACATAGCACCAAAAGCTGAGCCAGCAAATCAATCTTCCTTCGATCCTTCAACTGTATCTCACGAAGGGCAAACTCACCGATTCTTTGCAACAACATTGAAACGAGTAAACAATCTACCGGCCTCATCGATTATCATTCTTTTTGGCAACAACTTCCTCGAATCTTGCTCTCTTCTCCCATCCGCTCGATAAACTTTTTCTCCTCTGCTATGTCTTGCAATATCAACAACCTGAAAGCATCGCTGAGCTTGCCGGATTCAGTGGCAGCTTTCATTTCATCGATGTTAGGTGTGGAAGACATTTTACGATTAGGGTTAAGTTATGGATAGTTGTGTTTATGGTTAGGTAAGTATAAATAATTACAATGTACTAACTCACAATTTGCACAAATAATCACAAAAAAAACACTCAACAGGCATTGGAAAATTTAATTTGGGTGTTACTGTAGCCCTTTCATATTCTTCATGCATAAATGTGATATGCAGTATTTAGGAAGATATCTAATATTGCAATTTAAACCCTTCATTTTTTCATTGGATCTAAACCAGCCCCTATATACACAATGCTTTAGCATTAATATCCTAATCTTAAAAAAATAATAATAATAATAATAACTTATAGATTATCTTTATATTTGTATACTAACAATTCCAGTTTGTGTTAATTGAAACTTTAAATAAAATTAAGCTAATTTAAATACACCAAGTTTATCATTTCCCATGAAATAAATATATATTTCTTTGACATATCATCATCCCAAAAACAATCAAAACATTCAAATTATTAGAACCAACAAAAGTACCTAAATTCAAACAACTACTTAAACTCATTCATCTTAATAGTATTAGCTTCTTCCTCACGGGCACCCACTTTCGCTTCATCTAACAAATAGTTTAACTCTGCAAGCAATAACCGATGCCTATCTTGGGTTTTTCTTAAAGCTTCAAGTGACTCCAAAGCAACCCCGTTAGCACCATAAGCTTCCATGTTTGCCATCATGGTATGGTTCTTCGCTATTACCCGCCTCAAATGTTGGCAACAACCAAATAACATTTTGGATAATGCATCATCTTCACTTGCATGTTGCACAAACCACAAGCGCATACAATTATGCAATTTTGAAGAACCAGCAACATTCGATAGATTACCTATCAACTCGAAATTTGCCATTGAAAATAAAATATACAAAAACCCAAATTGTTCTATAACTCATTATGAAATAAGCACCAAATAAATAGGCCAAACATTATTTATGTAACATACTAATATTAAAGTGTTACATATGAAATGTCTCTTTTAAATGTAACATATTAACATAAACCTCTTCACATATACTCTTATAAGGTTAATTGACTATCTAAAATAATAGGAACCTAAATTAATTAATGAGTTTTGTTCAATAATATGCCATGGTACAAAAAACAAATGTAGTCATCTTTACAATGTAGGACATTGACCAAAATAAAATTAGTCATCATTATTATGTAGTCATCTACAGTAGAACTGAAGAAGCAACTTTGGCAGACAATGAATGCGGTGGTTATTAATTTGCGAACCATGAAAATTTGCATAACGAAACCCACGTAAACATTACCCGACAAGGTTACAACAACATTACGCAACAAGAATTTACCTCCGACCTACGATTACAAATCTTATGATAACATCAATTGCAATATCTTACATGTAACTACTTGCATACAATATTACGTAAAGAAAACGTATACATTCAACCCTTACCCAATCGGTGCAACGCACGGGTTTATGTAGCCTCGTGTAAAGAAAACTTACATGTTTAAGCAATCATTTAGAGTTATCTATAAAAAGTATAATAATTAATATACTAATATATTAATCATTGAATTAACACTTAGCACTTTGCATCATTTGTCTTAAAAAAATTGTCCCAACTTTTACAAAAAATCGTTTTTTACTTTTATGGTTAATTTTATTTAAAATAATTCAAAATTTATTTAGATTGGTTCTCGAAACTAATAGTTTTGGGACTTTGTAGTTTTACATTCATTTTAAAAATCATATTCATTTATATGTGTATTTTTGCATTAAAACTAAACTAATTCAAAGAGAAATAATAAATGAAGCATTAAATGTTGTGAAACTACAAAGTATGCTTAAAATTTGTAATGCTTAAAAAACACATTAATGACATATTAAAAAATTTAAGAGTGTTGATGCAAAAGTTGGGCGTTCCTTGCTTGGAGCTCGGATTCTACACCAATTGAGGATTGTTGCTTGAAACTGCGCACTAAAGACAAAAGACACCGTTAGGCTTACCGTGGGATTGTTTCCCGATTATCCTCCGGTGAGAGTAAATAATCGGTTTAGGGTTTAAGGAGAGTTAGGGTTTGTAGATCGTACCTTAAGCGAGGATGTGATTCCCACTTATATCGCACGGAATCCTTGTTGGTTCCGTGTTCCTCAACCTTCGTATCCCGCCTTAAGCGGTTGAGAATGATTATCTCCTTGATTAGAAGATATCCGTATCTATTAGTAAATAGATTCGTATTTGGGCCTTCGTGGGCCTAAGCGCTTGTCGGTATAGCCCATCTCATGTTGGGTTTGTATCCATATTAGGTCTTGGGGCGGGTTCGTAACCGGATGTAGAGTATCGTCATCATGTCCCCAGGTCTAGTATCTTGCGAGGCGTGGCTGCGGATGCTAGACTAACAACCATAGAATGCGGAAAAATATACCAAGCGTATTAAAGAAGCCAAAGTAAATTTGCTTTGAATACATTGTATCCGGCGAAATAATAGAAAATGGCGCCTCGGAAATCGGGAAAGTTCTTTTGTGTGTCCCATCAAACAATCTCAACCACACGATAATAAGTAGTGGAATCCACGTCGACCATCGGGTGGAGGAAGAAGGTTATATAACTCCTATACTTCATTTTCACCGTCTTCACACAGAGTAAAAACAATCCGCCATTAACAAAGCTATCAATTTATCCAAGCTCTCTTACTGAAATACCGCCAAGGTAACCACGCCTGCGCGTTTGTGTTTGATTAGAATAACACCATGGTGAAAGAATTATCTGATTTTACATCCGACATAACGGAAGAAGAACTACAACAGTTCGCATCAGATTACTATATACCAGTAGCGATACATCCGGAAGTTCCATTGCGAATGCATCAATCTTGGATTTCCCGATGGGAAAATTGGTGTATACGCGATTTTTGAATTCGCAAATCGGCGCATCCCGTATCACTATTTTTAAGTGATGTATTAAATTATTACCGCATTCACTGTCCCGGTACCTTTGTATAGGTGCGGCAAAATTAATCAATTTCGAGGTGAATTGTCATTTATTGGCCATAAATCCGACCATCCATTTATTAGGGCATTTTACCACACCACATGGTCAAATGGGTGGGTTTCATTCGTGGCGCCGGATCCCTCGATCTACTACGAGATAAGTTAGGCGCTCTCCGGCGGAGGAAGCGTTTTTCGGATTGACAACACATTTTTCCATCGATTCGATTTTACGCTAAGGGGACATTGCGAAGGATGGCGCCCCTCACGGATCATATAATGTAGAGGATGCGGAAACCATAAATGCTAACCGCATCCCTATAAGCTCTACCAGGAATTCTTGGTGCATATAGGCTGAGTCGCGGTTATTTGACCCGGAGGAAGTACCTATTTTCTTGGATGCCGATGATCGAGTGGGTGCTCATTCTTTCGCACTCCGTTGAATTACATGTACGTAAGTTATGGACTTGGTGTATTTCGTATTGTTATAAACTATGTGTGTGTTTTTGTGGTGTGAAATGGATCATTCGTGGTGCACTTGGCAAAACCAGCGAGGTAAAGGTGGGGACCCGAGCTCACGAAGAGGAGAGGAACCCGTGTTAGGCTGCGGCGGTGGGCGTCCGTAGCGATGGATCTAGGCGGGCGGGTGAAAGTTCATCCGTGGCGCTCGAGCAACTCTGTACAAAGCATGCCAAGTGGAATAGCACAAACACCACCCGTGCAACCAGCGCCCATGCGGCGAGCACGTGGAGGATCTGAAGAGGCGAAGAAAGCCACGAATTGGGCGAAGAGGAAGCGCACGGCGATGGCGTGCCGCATCCGGAAGAAGCGCCGATTATTTTAGTGTGGAGTCATCATCCGGTGATGTAGCGTCGCGCCCCATCACTGACACCTCCATTCCGCGTAAGTAACCACGAAAGTGTATCTATCAAAATTTTTGCAAAACGACTACGAATAAGCGTGATTATCTCATCTTGTGTGTAGGATTGAACAATCTGCGAGTCGCCCCCAAACAAGTCCAATGCGCGCGAGAATCATCGGGCTAAAGGACCAGCGCGAACCTAATACCGCGGAGGAAGTACCCATGGATCGCTTATTGATGACTGGTTTCACTTGCAACTCGGATAAAAGTGAAGCATTCGGGTGATTCTAGCCAAAATGCGGAGAAAGACAAGCGTATTGCCTCTCTTGAGGCTCAGCTGCTCTGCTGCGGGGATGAAGCAAAGACTCTTGGGCGTATGCTACAAAACTAGCCGAGGAAAGATGGCGATGTGTCAAATTAACCAAGAGCCTTGAGGCTGCGAGCTATAAGTCTACTTGTCTATGGGCTATAAAATACTTGGAAAATAGCAAAGGCATTGACCACTCGACTTGAAGACTTTGGTACTACGGTGAAAAATGCATTGGAGACACGGGAGGAGAAGTTGCGTAAACTCGGCATAGAATCTGACGAGGAATTATATCATGACTTCTCTCCACCATAGTGGCCTTGAGATGGCTCATAAGCCATGGGCTCCGCTTAGCGACATGAGTGTCTTGGAGTCTCGAAGTGCGTGACTCCTTTGGGGATGTGGTGAAATGCGCCTTGGGCGTGGAAAGTCCGAGGCTATTGAAAAGGCGCAAGAGGCGATCTGCTAAAGGTACCCGTGGGCGGTGCGAATTATGATGTAAAGGCTTATGATAACTTAGTCGCGGCTATGGAAAAATGAAGGACTTGGAACTCCCAAGATCGTTGGTGGAGCGTGATCGGGACTATCCAATAAGCGTGATATTTGCGGTCGACCTTAGCTCGGCATCACGGGTGGAGAGGCATTGCTGCACCGACTATTATCTTAGGCCGATGCATCCCAACTGCGGGTTCTGTTTTCTGCGCCCGAGACATCTGAATCCGTTTGTTATTGTGAAGTCCCTTGAAACAAGTATTGGGCGCATGCGGCGAGACTTCTTGAAAGGAAGGTATTAAGGGCAAGGCCGTAATGTGTGGTGTGGTGCGCGCGCCTCCCAGGTCGGACGGTGCCGGTGAGTGTGGCCACCGTGGCACGTCGAGATCTTGAGTTATTCTGAGGAGCTAAATAGGATTGGGAAAATACTAACCGCGTGGGTAGTTCTTCCTTGAAAGCGAAGTCATAGCTTTTAGTTTACTATCTAGTGATGTCATGAAGAAATAATTAGTAATGGATTTCCTTTTGTGAAGGCGTTTGTAAGGATTTTGTTCCTTTTGTGATGTACACCTTTGTCGTATTTACCTCTGCGTAAAAGAAATATCGTTGTGTTTATCTAGGATGTACGCCTTTATCTTGTGTATCTTTGCGTAAAAGAAGTATCGTTGTTATTTGTATAGGCAAGTGTGAATAATATAAGGGCGCCATAATCATGTATGAAGATCCAAAAAAAATGTTAAGTATAATCATGTATATTATTGGTATGCGTCTTGTAAATACCGAGTGAGGAATCAAGTGTCTTGGTTCCCGATTTGTTAACGTGCACATGTGCATAGGCTGCGCATCCGTCGTGGGGTGCGCACAAAGCTATTCAACGTCTTGTGAACAAGGTGTTTAACAAGGATCGTAATCCGTTGTCGATGGGTTTGCAACCCTCTTACTCGACAAGTTGTTTATTAGGTTAACTTATCCTTTTGACCGTCGTGGGTGTATATATTGCATGCACGCCATGTAGGCAAAAATAAAAAAAAAATGTTAAGACATATAGTATATGGAAGTAACAAATTAAATGGTGTTCTGAGTTAGCTAGAAACCATAGCGTTTTATTAATACTTGCAAGTGTTTATGAAAAGAAAAACATGATACTAAGAAAAGTAAAAAAAACATAGTTATCTATCGGTACTTTAGTGAAATGCCTCGACATCGTGCGCTTGGCCATAGCCCATCCTATAGGTAGCATCTTTTGAGATTGCGGATGTTCCATGTCTTGTGGCGATTCACGACCATCCACGCCCGTAGCTTATGCTGCGCGGTTCCTAGTGCTTGATGACCTCATAGGGTCCTTCCCACTTTGGTCCAAGCTTACCCATGTCTTCTGCGTGGCTCGCATCATTAGCGCGATAGACGAAGTCACCTGGCCTGAAGGAGACACCTCTTACCTTAGCGTCATAGTATCCCTTCATTCTTGATTTCGATTTTTCTTCACGTATAGCAGCGCGCTTACGTTTTTCTTCTAGTAGATCCAAGTCAAGGCGCCGGTCTTCGTCATTAGTTGCTACATTAATCTCGGCAGTGCGGATAGTTGGCATACCAATTTCCGGCGGTATAACGGCGTCGGTCCGTAGACTAGAGAGAGGGGTGTCTCTGTCTTGGTTTTGATCGAAGTGCGATCGCCCACAAGACATGTGATAGTTCTTCTACCCACCTCCTTTGTGCTTTTCGGTGCCTTAATTCCTTCGCCTAAGCTTGATTTGCTCGCTCCACTAGGCCATTGGTTTGTGGGTGTTTATGACCTTAGTCTTTGTGTGATCGTAGCTTTCACACGATCCACGAAAGGGTTGTCACAAAACTGTTTACCATTATACGAGATGATTTCTCCGGAAGGCCAAAGCGGCATACGATGTTATCCCACAGCGCTTCACTGGTTGCGGTGATGGTGACCACCGCCTTTGCTTCAATCCACTTGGTGAAGTAGTCTCTGGCGACTATGAGAATTTTAATCCCCATTGCGGCGGAAAAGACTGCGATGTCAATACCCCATTTGTAGAATGGCGGGGTGATGTTATTGGCGTTAGCTCGTCTTTGTGGTTGGCGTGGGGCGGGTCTATGCACTTGGCAATCGAACACTTCCGTATTAAATCCGCGCGTCCGGTGCATGGTGGGCGATAATATCGATCGCGTGGCGCGTGCTACAACGGATCGTGGTCTGAATGCATCTTGCATGAACCTTCATGGATTCGCGCGACACATAATTTGCACTGTAGAGGGCCCACAGTGAGCCATGGTTGCAAGAAGGGCGTCGGTACAAGATGTTGTCTCGGACTTCAAATCGCTTGCGCCATGCGCCGTATCCTGCGAGCTTCATACGCTCACGGGTAACATTCCCTTATTCGAAGTCCATTATTGGTGTCATCCATGTAGGACCGTCTTCCTCTATGATTGTGGAGACTTCCATCTACGAGATAGACTTGCTTTTCAAAGTTTCTACGAACACCTTTGATAGGTCATAAAACTCGTCGAGGCAATCTTGCTCGGGGCATCCGCCTTGCGGTTTCTCCTCTAGGGACTGTTTGATAGTGAACTGTCAAAACCTTTGATTAGCATCTTGGTTTTGGCGGATATTGGATCATGTTGTCCTCCTTAGCTACGTATTCGCCCAACACGTGGTTAGCTACGGTAGAGAGTCCACATTTGCTTCTAGGTTACTGCACACCCATTCGATTGCGATCGTAGTCCGACAAGTAGAGCTTCATACTACGCCGTTGTTTGTCATTGTAAATTCAAAGCGCGGTGCATAGGTGAATTCCATACCTTACGGATTGGTAAGGATAAGGCCGACTCTGAACCATCAATGCAAGAGGATCCATCGTAAACAAGATCCATGGATCATCTTTGTTCCGTCTTATTTGGTATGGGTGCCTCATTGGTGTCGGCTTCTCAATTATGAAATCTGCGAATCATCCCTTAATTCTTTGTGCGTGGTCGGTATGAGATATTGTGTTCACCAACAATACACTCCATACAGGTCGACTGATGCATCTGGTTTAGAGATGACTGTTTAATTGGTTGATCGGTAATGGCGCTATCGGATGCGCTGGAAATACTGCGTGGCCGTTTAGCGACAAACACCAATGCGAACCAATTTTTCCATGGCCGTATAGTTCACCTCCGTCTTCTTTAGCGCTTTGCTTATAAAGTAGATAGGGTTTGCCTTTGAATCCCTATCTGTTAGTAGTACCGCCTTGTTGCTCCATCCGTTCGGACAAATACATGATCGGTTCTTCCCACAGTCGGGGTGCAGCGAGTGTTGGGAGTGTTGCGGATGTTGTTTAAGGCGAGTGAAGGCTTCCTCTGCCTCCGTAGTCCACTTAAAATCGCCTTCTTTATGCACTTCTTGAGTGTTTTAAAAGTGGTAACGATTTTCTGGCGACTTGGATAGGAACACATTCGGGCCGACCAACTTCCGTTAAGAGATTGAACTTCCTTCAGCGTGCGTGGTGAAGGAAGTTCGATATTGATTTTGTCTTTTACGGACATGGTTTTATGCCGTTAGGTTCAATCGGTATCCGGAACATGCCCTCGATGGCGCCAAATGTGCACTTTTTGGATTGACTTCATGTTTATCTCGTAGAGTTTTGAGCGTCTCCTCAATGTCGCGTATTAGCTCATCTTGATATGGCTCTTGATGACTAGATCATCGACATAGACTTCAATGTTGCGGCCCACTTTGTTTTTGAAAGCGTTGTCAACCAACCAACGATAGGTGGCCCCGCATTTTAAACCGAAGGGCATTTTGGTGTAACGATAAACACCTTGGCACGTGTGGAAGGCCGTCTTTCTTCATCCTCTTTAGCCATCGAATCGATGGTACCCGCATCGCATCTAGAAAACACTTCAATGGATACCCATACGAGACTCTATTTTCCGGTCTATTTACGGTAATGGATAACGATCCGTGGGCGCGCTTTGTTAAGATCCGTAAAGTCGACACACATTCGCCACTACCGTCGCCCTTTTTGACCATTCTTTGGATTTGAAAGCGATCGTGGTAATAGACTTCACGCATAATCCCGCATCTACCGGCTTGTGTACTTGACCGGGATTGCTTGCGCGCTCTGCGGGGCTTGGCCCGTTTCTTCTGCGCGGGCGGTATCCTTGTCGGATTCGCGGTTATGTTACGTGATTGGCGCGGTACTCGGTCATGTGTTTTGGCTCCCATGCAAAAATGTCTAAGTTCTTTTGCAGGA
Organism: Chrysanthemum lavandulifolium; assembly: GCA_022545495.1. Lineage (NCBI taxonomy): Eukaryota > Viridiplantae > Streptophyta > Magnoliopsida > Asterales > Asteraceae > Chrysanthemum > Chrysanthemum lavandulifolium. Next base: position 243,538,314 of record CM040243.1, on the reverse strand, counting down.
GCGCACATACAGCTGATTTGCCGCTGTCTGATAGTGATCCTCCGATGGCAATTTCATGCTCTGGGTATTCTGGGTGGATCGCTACTTTCAGATGTGGACTTCTGGTAGTCTGCTGTGTTGGGGTTGGTGCGGTCTCGCATGCAATCGTGTTGCATTCTCGATGTGGTATAGTGGCATTGTAAAGAGTAACAATACCACCTTCCACTGGGAACTTGAGCATCCCATGCTGTTGTTGATGGCTTCTTGCGCATAGTGAAATTCTGGTCTCCCAATAATGCCATTATATGGAGATGGAGATTTAATCACCATAAATTCCATCCATGCCGTAGCGGAGTGTTCTTCGTTCCCAATCTTGACGGTAATCTTATTTGTCCCATAGGCCATATTTTCTCCCACAAAAACCGGTCAATATTGTTACGGCGGGGTTAGCGGTTGCGTATTCGGGACGCGATCGCTTAAAAGCAGTGCTCATACATGATGTCGTGAGCTCCACCATCAACATACATGCGGTGGATATCGTGACCCCGCGCTTATCTCTATAGTAAGCGGTTCTACCACCGCGTTGTTCGCGGTTAAGGTGGGAATGAAATTTCTTTTCCCTCGAAAAATCACAGCTTACCTTCTGCTTTGTGACCCGCTGCCATGATTGTATCATGTAAATGGTGTCGGGCTTATCCTTAGGTGTTTCTTTCTTATTGTTACTCTTTTGCTTGTCCTTCCCTTCCTTGATATTCTTGACCAGATGGTCCAATCTACCCTCTTTGACCATCTTGTCAATGAGTTGACGTAATTGGACACACTCGTTAGTAGTGTGGCCCTTCTGCGCGTGGTAATCACAGTATCCGCTGCCGACACGCCTCTCCTCTGGGGTGCGCATTTGTGGTGGTCTTGGGAAGTTAGCGCCCTCTGTTGCGAGTATTTCCTTTGGTGATTTGGTAAGCGGGGTATATTTGTCATTGTCGCGTCCATTCCCTTGGTTGCGATAGTTCCTGTTACGGTTATTATTCCGGTCTGTGGATTGTCTCCCAGGTTGTTCCTGTGACCGGTAGTTGGAGTAGCTTCTCTTGCTATCCGCTGCGGCTGCTTCTCCTTGTACGAAGGACCGTGTGCGCTTCATAACCTCATCGAAGGATTGGGGAATCTGTCATTCAACCTTTAATAAGTTACGGGTTGTTGATTCCATTCATGAACCACGAGATTTTAGTACCGGGACATGCTTTGACTTGCATGCACTCATCTTTGAAGCGCTCCATGAAAGCGCTTGTGGATTCCACTGGCTTTGTTTGACTCTAGCAAGTTCAATGGGGTTTTAGCACACTTTTTCGTTGAGTAAAATTTAGGCGAATGCCTTCCTCAACTCTTCAAAACCATTGATGCTTCTGCGGGAAGCTTGTTGAACCGATTCGCGCATTTCCCACTAGTGTGGAATTGAACATGTGGCACCATCTGAGTTGTGGCGGTTTTCAATGGTTCTTCTTGATTCGAAAATTTTAGGTGATCATCGGGATCACTTTGCTCCATCATAGGTTTTAACATTAGTAGGCATGCGCCTCTTTTGTTCTCAGAAATCAACGTCGTCTAGTGAGCGCATCTACCTTCGGCGGCGCCATGGGAGACATATCCTCTTCTTCTTGGTCACGGTTTTTCTTCGGATTTCCAATGTCGGTCTCACTTGTCCTCGTTATGCGAGGAATTACTAGAGGATAGTTCCTCTCCCTTGGCGTTCGCGGTTATCCTCGAATTCGTGCTTGGGGGCTCTCGGCTGGGAATATCGCTCTCCCACCTATCTTGTACTCTGCGGCCACCGAGTCTAGTATGGACACCGTGCGCTTCTCATCTTCCTCACTTTCGGTCATAGGGTGTGTGAGTCGGGCGTATTATCTTCCTCGACTCTCCTCCCGATTCTATTGAATCTTGGGGTCGGCGATTGCCCTTCCGCGTCTCTCCTATGACGGCGGTGGAGACATCTCAAACTACGGGCCAAAGTCTGGTCGAGCATGCGTGCTCAGACTTGGTCTTTCTTTGCTTCTCTTGCATGAGGACGGCTAGGGCTTCGTAATTTTGAGAGACAAAATTACTTGGCTCTAGTTCGGAGCGACTCCTACAGAGCGGGGTTTCTGTTTCTATCAACACGCCCTGTTCTGTCGGGTCGTCGGGTGCTTTTGTGAAGTTAGCTTCTAGCACCGATTGGAGTGGAGTAAAAGGAGTCTGTGGCGGGTCTCTGTCTTGGTGGTAGTCGTTGTTATGCAGGTTGTCCCGAGTGGTTCCACGGAGGAAGGCGAATCTGGCACGATCCACGATTCTTAGCTTGTTGGTTGTTCGAGAGATCGCTTGGGGTTGCCATTGTGCACCTTCTTTCGATAAAATCGCTTGCGATCGCTTCGTCATCCTAGTTCTTGGTTCTTAGTGAATGGTCCCACGGATGGCGCCACTTGTTGATGCAAAGTTGGGCGTTCCTTGTGCGGAGCTCGGTTCTACACCAATTGAGGATTGTTGCTTGAAACTGCGCACTAAAGACAAAAGACACCGTTAGGCTTACCGTGGGATTGTTTCCCGATTATCCTCCGGCGTGAGTAAGTGTCGGTTTAGGGTTTAAGGAGAGTTAGGGTTTGTAGATCGTACCTTAAGCGAGGGATGTGATTCCCTTTATATCTGCGGAATCCTTGTTGGTTCCGTGTTCCTCAACCTTCGGCGTATCCGCCTTAAGCGGTTGAGAATGATTATCTCCTTGATTAGAAGATATCCGTATCTATTAGTAAATAGATTCGTATTTGGGCCTTCGTGGGCCTAAGCGCTTGTCGGTATAGCCCATCTCCATGTTGGGGCGGGTTCCATATTATTAGGTCTTGGGGCGGGTTCGTAACCCGGATGTAGAGTATCGTCATCATTAGGTTATTACCTACTTGTGGTTCGCCTATATGTTAAGAAAATGAGAGCGCATCCAATGGAGTTTACAACATAAACAAAGTGAAAATAACGATAAAAGAGACCACTATGTGTTGGTGCCTCAAAGCTCCCAAGCATTACTACCTTTACGCATGGTGGTTGAGTATTTTGTATGATTTGGTCACAAACTTCACCAAACAGAAGGAAAGGGATATAGAACTTCACCTAAAAGCAAAAGCTGACATGGGTTGGGAAGGGTGGTTTTAAATTTTGCATCTTTTTTATATACAGTTTTAATATAAAATGTTAACATGTATATATATTTTTTTGAAGCTCTACAACTTTTTTATTTTAAAGTTAAAAAATAAATAAATAAATAGTTTGCTTAAAAGATTGTTGGTTTGATGATCACAGATGTTTGTGATTGGTTTGTTGAAGAGAGTGAATGATAATGTCATAGTAGCATATTTGACCACCATAAGAGTAGGTGTAAGAGTGACTAAACTGATCACCACTACTTTAGCTTTATACACCTTCATCATATTCATGACCAAAAAGCCGTAATAAAGACCACCAAATCCATTTTTTTAAACAATGATCTGCAAAAATTAAATTTCATTAAATGAAAAACATTACATTAAACATTAATAAAAGACATAAACTTAAAAAAATAAAAAGCATAGACTAATCTTTTAAATTATATTTAGCTTTTATTTTTTCCTTCGCCTCCAACACTTTAGCGAGTTTTTTTCATTGCAAATGGTCATGGGGATGGAAATAGAAGAGTTCGTCTTTTTGACGATGTTTTTCTTGTAAAATTTCAAACTTTTGTCTTTTTAATTCTTGTTCCTTTTCTTGTATCTCCATTTCCCTCGCCTTTAGCGCATAAAAGGCTCTGATGATCCTTCTTGTGTTCCCAAAAGACGATTGGGTTCTTGACCACCGATTTACCAACATATCAACAAATGGATTACTAGCACCTGAAGACGCTGATGGTACTGAAGAAGATGTCGCTTTCTTCTTTCATTTGTCCCTGCTTATTGGTCGAGTTTCTTCCGCATCATCCTCCGTTTACTCTGAATCCCTGATTTTATTTTATCTAACCCTAATGTGTGAAATGAGGTGGACACCAATGTCTTTGATTTCTTTCTTGAGCCTTTTGACTTGTAAAAGTTATGCATTTTTACCTTTTGCCATTTTTATGGTCTTTCAAAATGTTCCAAAGTATGAATTTAATTGATGTGTTGTTCATACTCAGCTTCATATTCAACAAATGCATGTTCGAAGACCAAGCGATCATTTGACCAACTCTCATTCCTCCGAACCACATTATCGTAAGTACAACAAAACTATCCCATTTTCGGATGCTAACTTTCGATTTACAGTTAACCAAATCGTAAGTACAAATTCCGGTTACAACAATTTCTTTCTCAAGGTATGTTAGTACTTCCATCCAAAACCTATCTTTTTTTTTTTCTTTGGATTCCCATTAACGATGTCTATGGATGTGTTCACCTAAGCTTACACAATGTTATTTCTTCGGTCGTGGTCCATGGAACGTTGTGGAAGGAATCTACGTCTTTTTAAGTCGTCTTTTTTGATGTTTTTTCGATGTCTTTTTTATGGGAGGGACCTCCTTGACGGGAGAATCGCCTTTAACTTCATGGAAGGGTCTCAAAACTTGAGTCAGAGAATAAGGATCATAACCTTGAAAAGGTTGAAAGTCATTTATATCATCAACATTAAAAGATGAAAAGCGGAGAAATATGTTGAGACTGGTATAAAGGTGGAGACGATGAATCGTGGTACGTTAGTGGTGAAGCAGAGGAGTACATTTGTGGACGGTATATATTTGGTTGTTGTTGTTGTTTGTGGAAAACTAGAAGGGGGGGTTGAATAGTTTTGCCGATTTTAAGTTGATTTCAAAAACTTTAGATTCGATATTATGTGAAATCTTATGGATGTTGAGAACGTATAGATCTAATGATAATGCAAGCAAATAAATAAAGATAAGGGATAGAAATGACACAACCGATTTATAGTGGTTCGGCTACAAGGACACCTTCCTTGCCTGCTCCACTCCACGAGTCACCTACTCGAGAGTTCAAGCACTATGTCAACAAACTCCTTCACTTGGCGGAGAAGCCTTCGCAACGCTGTTTACACTTTTCCCAGACAAAGCTAGATACCGAGTCCGTAGCACGGTGGACCAAACCAACACAACTATTACACAACAAATATGTGAAATAATCAAATACAAGATCTTCGCTATGAAATCTTGCGGAGTGACAAATCAATCAAGGACCCCTCGCTTGGATGACTTGTAGAATGCTCGTGATCTCGCCTTAGAAGGACCTATATGAGGATCACAAATAGAAAGAAAGAAGAACAACTCTCTAGATCAAGTGATCTATATGTTAGAAGAGAATGAGAGTGTATGAGAGATTTAGTAAGAAGAGGGTAAGTTAGAATGAAGAAATGGCTCTCATTTATATGCAAATTTCTTCATCGCTCCCACGGATCCTACGGATCCCTTCCACAAGGATCCGTCTAGTGTAATCCTAGGGATCCGTGGAACGCCTCTCTTGCCCATGGGTTTTTGGTTATGGGTCATGGGTTATGGGTTGGTCCATGGGTTATATCTAGATTCAATGTATCTAAGTATACATTGTATCAAGTCTCTTTGGGTATGGGTTAAGATCCATGGGTTATGATTTTACCCATCCTAATAAACTATTACAACAAATGCTTAATTACTATATTTTGTATTTAAATGGCTATATGTAAATGCTTTACAAAACTAACATGTATCCTTTATAATTATATTTAAGATAACATTATATTTGTTATCAACAAAACACAAAGAGATCATGAAAATATTAATAACCGGTTTTACGGTTTATTTGTATTAACAATCTCCCTTTTGTTGATGACAAAACATAATGTTATGATGAGTAAAACTTAAGAATAGATGTAATTTTGAAAGCCCTAAGTTTTACTTCTTCTCCCCTTTTGTCGAAACAAAAGTTAACCTGGAAGAAATAAACAAACTTAACTCCCCTCGACGATAGCTCCCCACTTTTTGGGCGCCAAGTGAAGAAAAATAAAAATCCTACAAAAAGAAAGGTTAGTAACATGCTTATATAATCTTGTGGTTGTCGATAATCAAGATTGGGAGCCCAAGGTATGTAAACAAGGCCTTGTAATAAAACAATAAATTGTAGTGGTATGTATGCCACTTACAAGCATGTAAAAATAAGAACAAGACTTGTTCTTGAAAAATGACTTCAAAAATAATACTTAAAAGTAGAAAAGTAGTAGTAGTGATTCCTTCCATGCTTGCATAAGGTTATGAATGGAGGTTTTGATGAGTAATGGTATTGATGCGATCAAGGATGAGGTCGAGTATGAAACGATTTCTTCCTAACTTCTATTGCAATTTCCTAGTGGATTGGCAATGTTCACAATGTAAATGATGTGGGTGATGAGTGCGGAAGTTTTCCGGGTTGTTTTGATTTGAGTTATGCGGAAGTTGTGGTGGAAAAATAGGAAAATATGGATCAATATCCTAATGTTAGTAAATGGTGGTGGAAAAGAACCTAAATGTTCTTGTGATGTGATGGGAGCTAATGGTGGTGATGTTTCAAGATCTTGAAATATAGTATTTGGAGATGTGGGGGTGTTGAAAAGAATAATTCTTTTCTTTAGGTTGATTAGATCTTGTTGGAGTCTTAAGGAGTTCCAAAAGAGTTATTTTAGGTGGTGATGAAGTTGGTGTACTTGTTGGTGATGAGGGTGGTGCTATAATGGAAGCATCTTGTGGTGAGTTATTTGTTGAGGATGAATCATTTGAGGTTGGTTTAGCTAAACAACAAGATCGGATACTAATCCGTGCGGATATCCTAGCATTTGATTGTGGTATTTTGGATGGTGGAAGTACAAAGGTTTGAATATCATGATTGTTTGTACTAGATGATACTCCTAAAGGGTTTTTGGATGACATGATGAAGTGTGTTTGTGAGAAGGAGATGGAGTATGCAAGCATTTTGGGAGTAATATATATAGAAAAACAAAACATTGTAATGAATGCTTGACCCAAAATGTGGATTAAGATCTAATGATTAGATATGAATTCAAGGCATGTGATCATGAGAACACAAGCATTAAAGAGCATACTCCCAAAATGAAACAAATGTGGATTTTTCATCCAAAGTGAAAAAATAGAAGTTGAAAACACATGCTTACACGGATCCCACGGATCCTTCCTTTGGGATCCGCCCGGCATGAAGGCCGGGATCCGTGGTCCGTGATTCAGCAAGACAAAATTTTCTTTTTGGAAACATTTTTGCCTATTGTGTGCCTATATGCAAACTATTTGAGTTGCGGTTTTCTCGACCTCTAAAAAGAAAAGGAAAATAACTAGAGAAAATAAATCCTAATTGAGATAACCCGAAAACACACATTTGGTACATAAGTACGTAATATTGTGTTATCAATGCTCTAATTCATTTTTGCTTAAATGAATGTACCCGAAAACACTTATGAGTTATATGTTCCTTTAGCATTCAAAAGACATGAGATGCAATGAAAACGGGTTTTACTTTGTATTAATAATGAAAAGCGATTTGTCCTAGATGTGAGAAATTGCTTTTGTGAAATTGATACGGAAGGTATCATTCTTTTTAGAAAACATTTTGAAATGAGATTTTCTTTAAAAATGTGTATGTAGTTATGTGTAAAAAAAATTATAAATGGAAGACTTATCTTGGGTTTTGAAAATTCCGTATTGTTTGTGAGTTGTGCGTGAAATAGGAATCCTAGACTCGTAAAGAAGAAGGCTAGTGTTTACATACCTTGTAGAGTCAATTGTTATGACGCTTGTTCCATTAGACCAAGACCAAGACGGCAGTAGGTTGAATTGTTCCCGCTTCAACGGTTTGGTGAGGACGCCGGCTATGTTGTCTTCGGATGCAACCTTCTCAATAGAGATGTTCCCCTTTGAACATTGTCTCTTAGGAAGTGATGACGAATCTCTATATGCTTTGTGCGAGAATGTAATACCGGATTCTTGCTTAAGTCGATTGCACCTTTGTTGTCACATAGGATGGCTATGTCGCTTAGATGGATGTCGAGTCTACTAACGCTTGTTTCATCCATAGTGCTTGTTGGCATGCTTTGCCGGCTGGAGACGTGCTAAACTTCGGTTGTTGATATTGCAAGTGCCGCTTTGTTTCTTAGAAAACCATGATGTTAAACAACATCCCATAAAAGTACATACCCCACTTGTACTTTTTCTATCAACGTAATCACCGCATGGTCGAATCGCATATACAATTGTTTCTACTCCCGTGCCTTAGGATACCATAATCCTAATTGTGTTGTACCCTTAATATATCTAAATATTCTTTTACGACTTCTAGGTGTGATATTTTAGGGTCTTCTTGAAACCTAGCACATAATCAAACACTAAACATGATATCCGCCTACTTGCCGTGAGGTAGAAGGCTACCTATCATGCCACGATATTTAGTATTATCAACGGATTCTCCGTCCTCGTCTTTAGTGAGTTTGGTGTCGGATGACATTGGAGTCCTAATTGGTTTTGACTCTTCTATACCGAATTTCTTTAACATCTCCTTGATGTATTTAGATTGATTAAAGAAGATACCATCTTCTACTTGTTTTATTTGTAGACCAAGAAAGAAACTAAGTTCTCCCATCATACTCATCTCGAACTCGTCATGCATGATTTTAGAGAAATCATCACATATGTCTTGACAAGTGGATCCGAATATAATATCATCTACATATATTTGTACTATGATTATATGTGACTCTCTTTCTTAGTAAAAGTGTGTTGTCAACTAACCCCATGGTGTAGTTGTGTTTAACTAGAAATGACTTGAGTCTATCATACCAAGCTTTTGGAGCTTGTTTAAGACCGTAAAGGGCTTTCTTTAATTTATACACATGTTTGGGTTTTCAAAATCAATGAAGCCCGGAGGTTGAGCTACATATACTTCTTCATTTATGACACCATTTAGAAAAGCGCTTTTGACATCCATTTGATAAAGCTTTAGATCATTAGCACAAGCATACGCAAGAAGTATTCTTATAGACTCTAATCTAGCCACGGGGCATAGGTCTCATCAAAGTCTATTCCTCTTGTTGGTTATACCCTTGAGCAACGAGTCTAGCCTTGTTCCTAGACACTACTCCGCTTGCATCTAATTTGTTTTATAAACCCATTTGGTTCCTATTATGGTTTGATTACTAGGTGGAGGACAAGTGTCCAAACATCATTAAAACAAATTGATTTAGTTCTTCTTGCATAGCCATTACCCAACTTTCATCTTTTATGGCTTCTTGGGTATTCTTAGGTTCTAAGGTTGAAACGAAACAAAACAAGCTACTTTGGTTTTGAACTTGAGACCTTAATGTTCGCTCGCTTAGTTTTCCTATGACTTTATCTACGGGGTGATCTTTGGACTCTTTAATGTTTACTATTGCATCACTTAGAGGTTCTTCTTCTTCACTTATCTTTTTCTTTATTACTATGGCTTCACTTTCTATAATCTCGTCATCGACAAGAGGTGGAGAGGGTTTGGGTGGACTTTCATCAAATTTTATATTTAATGACTCTTCTACCTTCATTGTTTCTTTGTTTAATATGACGTAAGCTTTGCTATTTGGCTAATAACCTAAAAAGATACCTTGGTTGATTTAGGATCAAATTTTGTAAGGTAATCTTTAGTGTTAAGAATAAAACATTTACTACCAAAGACTCTAAGGTGATTTAATGTAGGCTTTTGCCTCAAGTAACTCATATGGAGTTTTTCCTAAGATTGGTCTAATCAAGACTCGATTGAGTATATATGTTGAAGTATCAACGGCATTACAAAGAAACTTTTGAGGTATGGATTGTTCATTAAGCATGGTTCGACTCATTTCTTGTAGAGTTCTATTCTTTCTTTCTACTACCCCATTCGATTGTGGAGTGCGTGGGCCGGAAGTTGTGAGTAATACCATTAGCGCCACAAAAGCTCCGAATTGCACTTCATTATCGAATTCCCTACCATGATCCGTCCTAATAGACACTATGGGTCTTCCTAGTTGTCTTTGGATCTTTTGCTTAATATTTCAAAATAGTTAAAGGTTTCGCTTTGTTCTTTAAAATTTTGTCCAAGTATACCTAGAGTAGTCATCCACTATTACCAAAGTATAGAAGTTGCCTCCATAACTTTGGATAGCGGATGGACCAAATAAATCCATATGTAGTAATTCTAGACACCTAGTTGTGGACACCATGTTTTTAGCTTTATGACTCGAATGAGCTTGTTTTCCTATATTACAAGCATCACAAAAATGATGTTCATATTTTAACTTAGGTAGATCTCTTACTAGATCTTTGGATGATAGCGATCAAGAAGTCGCATGTTGGCGTGACCCAATCTTGATGCCATAAGGTCAAGTATCATCCATGAGGTAAGACATAGTTTGTCTTTAGGTTCATTACCGATTTTAATGACATAGACTCCATGTTTCCTAATTCCTCTTCCTATGGTTATGCCATTTTAAGTATCTTACTACGGGTTTTAAAAGTACATTGCACTTTTTATCACATATTTGTCCTATACTTAAGAGATTAAAGTTTAGGTTTTCTACGTGACACACATCGTTAATGGTTAGAGATTTGTTAGAAATCGCATCTTTACCGATGATTCTACTTTGCTATTTCCAAACACCACATTACCTCTATCAAGGATTCATATGTGGAGAATAGATCCCTATTTCCGGTCATGCGCCTCGTGCACCCGCTATCCTCGACCCATTCATCTGAGTCTAGGTGGACCTTAAGCACACCTAAAACAATAATAAACTCAAAGTTTGGTCCCCATTTGTTCATGGGTCCATTAGTGTTAAACATTCCATTCATGTTAGACATGTATGGATAAGATGAGAATGCATTCCATGGAGCAAAGTTTTGAAAAGGAAAACCGTTTTGCATGTTTGATTCCATCCCATTTGATGGTTACTTTTGGGTAAACGTTATTAGGTCTCCTAAATGAATTAGGTTTTGAAAAGATGGAGCTTTGTTTCTTGCAAAAGTAGGATTATATTTTGGAGGTGGTTGTCTAGTGGTGACATGAGTTGGTTTCTTCCTATTAACTATAACAAACTCGGTTCTAGGTGAGAAACTACGTTATTGCTACTTGTTTTACTCAGCAGATCCACGGATCCCTTTCGTACACTAGCGGTTCCCTTTTTAGGGGATCCAGGATCCGCCACAACAGAGGGTGGTTTTCTAGTTCTTAACAAATTTTGTTTCTTTACTTTCACTAGTTGATGGATCAAGTTGTTGACTACCTAGCCCCTTTTGATTATTACCGGTTTAACACCTTCGAGTATTGTATCTAAAGTGTTCGTACTTATTCTAGCAATTTTAGAATCTAAGTTATCCACTAGTGTTTGAAGTTGAACATAAAGTTCACATTCACCACTTGCTATTTTACCCTTTTCTAAACGTTTTAGTTTTGCTTTTAATTCTATGACTTCTTTATCTAAACGTTGATTTTGACTCTTTAAAAGCTTATTTTGTTAACTAATTTTAAGCTAATATTGCATAGTTTATCATATTCATTATGCAATGAGTCGTCATCAAGTGATGAGCTACTATAGTATTCGTGACATACCTCATCGTTTGCCATGAGACAAATTTCTCCGTCCTCCTCGTCGCCATTCCCCATGTTCCGCTCACGAACGCCTTTTGATCATCCATTTGGGACACTTACTAATAAAGTGGTTTGGGTCCCCACATTTAAAGCAAGCACGATCATCCTTTGGCTTCGTCTCTTTGCTTTTCCGAAGCCTTCTTATCGCCATACGGTTGTTTGACGATATCTACCCTTTCTTCTAAAGAACTTTTAAAGTCCTCACCGCCATAGCGTACTCTTCGTCGTCACTACTCGAAGATGAGTTCTCCTCATCACTCGAAGCCTTTTTGGCTTTAAGGCAAGAGATTTGTGTTTCTCTTTACCTTTGAGGCTTGGAATCTTTAGCAAGAACAAGCTCGTAGACTTTTAGGTTGCCTATGAGTTCATCGAGGGTAAGGATTGTCAAATCTGTTGACTCTTCGATTGCCGTCACATTGGATCTCCACTTCGATGGAAGTGCCCTTAGATATCTCCTAACATGGTTATGGCTAGAAAATGATACATCACGTGCTTGTAAAGATGTAATAATAGTATTAAAGTTAGCAAATGAATGATCTATAGTTTCTTCATCCGATATTGAAAATTGTTCATATTGTTGAACAAATAAATCAATTTTATTATTTTTAACTTGTTGGTTGCCTTGATGAGTTACAACTAAAGAATTCCAAATTTCTTTAGAGGTTTTAAGCATAGAAATTCTTTCAATTCCTTTTCGTTAAAGCATTATATAAAACCATTTTGCTTCACTATTTTTAGAAAGCTTTTTCTTCATTTCATCATTTAGTTTATCATGAGGTATGTGAACTAAATTTCCTTTATCATCATTCGAGGTAGCCTCAAAATCACCTTCAACAATAATGTACCAAAGATCAATATCTTTAGACTTCACATATGTTTCGAATCTATTTTTCCAATATATAAAACCATTAGTTTCAAGTAGTGGTGGTCGTTGCATAGATTGCCCTTCCTTATAATTTTCGTAACCCATAGTAATCGAAAAGTTTTAAAATACAATTTTATTTTAAAACTTTTATAAACTTAACTCTTGATGCCAATTGTGGAAAACTAGATGGGGGTTGAATAGTTTTGCCGATTTTAAGTTGATTTCAAAAACTTTAGATTCGATATTATGTGAAACCTTATGGATGTTGAGAACGATAGATCTAATGATAATGCAAGCAAATAAATAAAGATAAGGGATAGAAATGACACAACCGGGTTTATAGTGGTTCTGGCCACAAGGACACCTTCCTTGCTCTACTCCACTCCCAGAGTCACCTACTCGAGAGTTCAAGCACTATGTCAACAAACTCCTTCACTCAAGCGAGAAGCATTCACAACGTTGCTTACACTTTTTCCCAGACAAAGCTAGATACCGAGTCCGTAGCACGGTGGACCAAACCAACACAACTATTACACAACAAATATGTGAAATAATCAAATACAAGATCTTCGCTTCTAAATCTTGCGGAGTGACAAATCAATCAAGGACCCTTGCTTGGATGACTTGTAGAATGCTCGTGATCTCGCCTTGTAGAAGGACCTATATGAGGATCACAAATAGAAAGAAAGAAGAACAACTCTCTGATCAAGTGATCTATATGTTAGAAGAGAATGAGAGTGTATGAGAGATTTAGTAAGAAGAGGGTGAGTTAGAATGAAGAAATGGCTCTCATTTATAGGCAAATTTCTTCATCGTTCCCAGCGGATCCTACGGATCCTTCCCACAAGGATCCGCTCAGTGTAATCCTGGGGATCCGTGGAGCACGCCTCTTTGCCCATGGGTTTTTGGTTATGGGTAATGGGTTATGGGTTGGTCATGGATTATATCTAGATTCAATGTATCTAAGTATACATTGTATCAAGTCTATTCGGGTATGGGTTAAGATCCATGGGTTATGGTCCATGGGTTATGATTTTACCCATCCTAATAAACTATTACAACAAATGCTTAATTACTACATTTTTGTATTTAAATGGCTATATGTAAATGCTTTACAAAACTAACATGTATCCTTTATAATTATACTTAAGATAACATTATATTTATTATCAACAAAACACAAAGAGATCGCAAAATATTAATAACCGGTTTTACGGTTTATTTGTATTAACATTGTTGATAATTTTGTGGGTTAAATGGAGGTATGAATAGATTGTTTTCGTAATTTTGTTGTTGTTGTTGTTGACGAGGTGCCGTAAATATAATAGCGGGTTGAAAGTTAATTGGTGGTGTTGACGTTATTTTGGTGTTTTTGTTTTGGGTGTTACTTGGGACATTTTGAAAGTATAAAGAACGTGTTTTGTATATAATATTTTTTTGAAAATAAACTTCAAAATACATCTACGTGGTTTGCCAAATTTCATAGTTTACATACGTTGGACAATATATATACATGAGGACAAACGATACAAACATTTTCCCATAATCTGCTAACGTTGATCTAACATGAATGGCATTTTCATCTTATTATTATTATTATTATCATTATTATAAAATAAAACTAAAAATAATAATAAAAATTTTAAAATAATAATAATAATATTAATATAAGATAACTGCAAAATACATCCCCATACATGAAATGTATTTAAAAATACTCTTCATGTTATACCCACGCTAGCACATAACGGAAATTTTTTTGAATCGTCCGTCTCTAAAAATTTATATTATCCATCGTTTGTTGACGGATGAATGTATATGACCCAGCTTATCTGAGATACAAACTAAAAAGATGCATTTTTTAGTTTACTTTTTTTGAAAGTATAAAGAATGTGTTTTATATGGTAAAATACTTAAATTTAAATTAATTCTTTTATTATTAAAAAAGTCCCACCTGATGGTCGAACTAGCCATTGGGTTTCTTTTTACCATCTTTTTTGTTCGGTGAGCAAGTTAATCAAACAAAACACAAAAACATCTACTACGCGTGATTAGGGGTGAACATCGGTCTCGGACCGGATCGTCCAAGACCGAGATCGAATTAGTCCCAAAGCCGAGACCGAGGACCGGATGGGTCCGGTCTAACAAAGCAAAATAGTCGGTTTTTGGTTCGGACCGGACCGGACCGACCCTGACCGATACCGAATTAGCCTAAAAGCCGAGACCGAGGACCGGACCAAATATGGTCAGTCCGGTCCGGTCCGTTCGGGTGGTTTCGCTCAGGCTTACGCGTGATGGTGGGGTGGACGTTATAGCAGACCACGCGTGGTGGTGGTCTTCAATGCAAGCCTCTATTACGACCAACCTAACATCCGACTTCGAAGAAGCGATCGCGATACTAATAATACGTTATTGGTACGCCGCCTCATCGCCACATCATACAACCCCAATAACTCAAACACCTCCTCATAACACACGAATAACGTATTATCGGCCCACAAAATACCCACTAAAATAGCCTCAACACATAAAAAAAATATATATATATATAGCAAAAATTTGTCCTCTTTCTTTTTTGGCTTGAACCACTCAACCAACTCAAACAATTTTTTGCTTATGGTGGCATGTTGCATGATATGATTTGACATACGAACAATTCATATTTTTATATTTGGCATGTTAACTATAACCCATACTCTCTACTCGGAAAAGCAAAATGACGTAAATGATATGCCTGCATCGACAATTCGACATGAAATGATAAAACAAAGTGATGAAAAGATAAAAGAAAAGTCCAAAAAAAGTATTCGTAGCTTCAACACAACAACAACAATAGAGTAACAATAATACCTATGGGAATAAAGAAAGCCACGTAATGAAATGATAGGCCGATCACTCAAGCAACAAAACAGGACATCTTCAGTTCCCACCAATCAATCAATAATAACAAACACTCCACTACTCACTTGTCAATAAAATAAATATATACAGCGGTTGTTAAACAAACACCCCCACACACACACTTTTGTTTGTTACTATCAAAGACTTTCAATGAGTTTATGTTGAAACAGAAAATAACAATTGTGCACGTTACTTGCTTCACACTTCCTTAATTCACTATCATCTTTTAAATAAATATCACCTCACAACATCTGTTGTAACTGAATCTGTTTTATTCATTCTGTAAGCTTCAATTTCAGCTATTATTCTATGTTCTAGATTTGAATTATGAGTTTTATATTGTATTTAGATTTATGTTAGTCATAATTTTGAGTTTGATAGATTCATCTAGTGCCTTGTAATAAACCAACTGTACGCGGCCTAGCCGAGGTATAATTGGGGATGCTGTGAATAGGAGTAAACTAGTAATACAGTATGAATAAACCAACTGCATCAGTAATATAGAAATAGGTGTATTCGGTATGTCGAATGAACCAACTGCATTGCAGCTTTGTATAGATCAGTTAAGCTGTTTAGGCCGGGTACTTGTGATCGAGGTTTATAAATCGGCCAGAATTATCCTTTATTTAAACTATTTAGACTGTAAGTTAGGAAAATTGTAGGTTAGTTTAGTAGTTATGTTTGATTCGTGATGATCTCTTCATACGTAATTTACAAGACATGTAAATGTAAACGCTTCCGATTTTGGATTTGACTAAAGTTCATGTTTTAGTTTTTCTCATGGCCCATATGTTTCGGATGTTGGTGCACTACTTCCATTTCAAGTGTTTTCATGCGTGTTTGATTGTTTTAGACCTTTATGTTTTGGCTCACATATTCTGTAAATCCTCAGGTTTGTTTTTACTTAAATGGCGGCAATACTGGCTTCCAACAGCTGCTATTGCCGTGATGTGCAATTCGTGAACCAAGGAAGAACAACAGACAGTCTCAGCTTCTCGAGATCAGTTTCTATTCAGAAGCTAGAAAAAGATGAATGCACTTTACCTAAAAGTCAAAGGTTCCCCAAGTTTCATGTCGAGATGCAGCAGGCAGAATCACCCATGAAATATAGTACCAACGGTCGACCTACAAACGGCCAACCTGTAAAATTGGGTGCTAATGGTAAACCAGTGAATTTGGGTGCTAATGGACAACCCGTGAAATTAGGTAGCAAAGGTCAACCGATCACAATGGTTTCCACCAGTGACGTGGTAAATAACAAACAAACAGCCGGAATAGTGAATGGGTCGACAAAAGTTGTTAATGGGACAAGTCTTGTTAGGAGACCGACCACACCGCCTCTAGTTAAGTCTGTAAAAGTTAGAGAATCCACAGGCTTTCCGCCTTCTGAGGAATTGAGGGTCTTGCCGTCTGACGAAAGTTTCAGTTGGGCGAATGAGAATTATAATTCGGTACAAAGATCAATAGATGTGTGGTCTTTTGTACTTTCTTTACGTGTTCGTGTTTTATTAGACAATGCTAAGTGGGCGTATCCTGGAGGCTTCACAGAAGACAAACAGGTTTGAACGAGAATACCTATAAAAGCTACTTTTACCGTCTTTAGATGTTATCTAGTTGACTGACTTATGTGTGCGTATTTAGAAAGGCAGAAGAAGAAAGACGGCTGCATGGTTAAGAGAGCGTGTCCTTCAACTTGGTCCAACTTTTATTAAACTTGGGCAGTTATCTTCAACAAGATCAGATCTATTTCCACGTGAATTTGTCGACGAGCTCGCCAAATTACAGGTCTACCCTTCACTTCTCTGCGTATAGCTTCTAGATTGTCTATGTTGGTATTTGTGTTATGTTGATTCTGACGTTTTTTTGTTGATCATGGAATCATACGGTTCAGGATAGAGTACCGCATTCTCACCAGAAAAGCGAAGGGTTTCATTGAAAAGAATTGGGTGCTCGGTTAATATAATCTTTAAGGAGTTTGAAGAACGACCAATTGCAGCTGCTAGTCTTGGTCAGGTCAGCCTATATCTATAATCACTTTTGAAGTTGTTAAACTCAGTAATAGAGACATTGGTTATGACCCATGATGTTTTTCCCTTTAGGTACATCGTGCAATCTTACATAATGGAGAGAAAGTAGTTGTTAAAGTTCAAAGACCTGGTCTGAAGAAACTTTTTGACATCGATTTACGTGAGTGCATATTTTACATAATTACCTACCGCTTTGTGATTTATATTGTGGCTCAATCATACACTCTTTTCATCCAGGGAATCTAAAGCTAGTCGCAGAGTATTTTCAAAGAAGTGAAACTCTTGGTGGCCCAACAAGGGACTGGATGGGAATCTATGATGAATGTGCAAAGTAAGTACCCAACATTGATCAATGATCTTTTGTTAGTTACATTACAGCGTAAGTTACAATAGCAAAATTAGCATTTTGTTTGGTTAACCGTGTGAAATGCGAATAAAAAGAAGCATCCTGTCTTGGTGTGCCTAAGTTGATCGATATTTTCTTGCATTCTTTTCGCAGGATCTTGTACCAGGAGATTGATTATATAAACGAAGGGAAAAATGCTGATAGATTTCGTCGGGACTTCCGTAATATAAAGTGGGTCCGAGTGCCTGTATGTTTTCTTCTTGAGTCCTTGTCTTATTTTCTATGATCTGGTCTGGACTTCCTAGTATATCTTCCATGTGTGTTAAAATCTAACGGATTAGTCATTATTATCGTGCAGCAAGTATTCTGGGATTATACTGCAACAAAGGTGCTGACTTTGGAGTATGTTCCAGGTTACAATTTGAACTCTGTTATTCTTCAAGATTATGCACCGAAGAGCCAAACAGTTACCATGGTTAAAAGTACTTTTGTGTTTAAAATTCATGTGGAACAGGCATTAAGATCAACAATATAGATGCTATAAAAGAGGAGTTACAGTCGATCCCGGATCTCTTCACGCGCCATTGAATCATACTTGATTCAGGTTTACAACCTCTCTCTTTATTCATCATTTGATACATTGACTGAAAAAGTTGCATACAGTTTATCTTTTTCTTTCTGACTGGATTTTAATTCAATTTGTCTATACTACCCAGATCTTGAAAACAGGTTTCTTTCATGCTGATCCTCATCCTGGAAATCTTGCTATTGACGTGGACGAATCACTAATCTACTATGATTTTGGCATGATGGGGGAGATTAAGTCCTTCACCAGAGAAAGATTGATGGATCTTTTTTATGCGGTTTATGAAAAGGATGCAAAAAAGGTCTAATTTTGTTTTATTTAATTTTTTTGAACAGCAAATAAAAAACCCCCAAATTGGTAACTTTTTGTTACCTCTGAAATATGATGCTTGTATTTGGAATAGCTGAATTTAGCATTTTCTGTCATGCAGGTTATGAACAGTTTGGTAAGTCTTGAAGCCCTTCAACCTACTGGAGACATGTCACCGGTATGTAAAGTAGTAACTTCATTTAAAATTCATTGTCTTAGACTAAACCAGTGCAATTCGTCGGTCATTGTCGGATTGTTCTAGTCGGGCACATCTGTTCTTTTTCTTCATGCCTGATTGTAAGTTTCAATCATAGGTTAGGCGATCCATTCAGTTCTTTTTGGACAATTTGCTGAATCAATCACCAGATCAGCAGACAACTTTGGCTGCCATAGGCGAGGTATGCAGTTGATACTCTCAAAATTACTTTTTATTTTATAATTTCCATCCGTCCTGATTGCATGATAATAGTGGTGTTCTATCAACTCAAGGCTACACTTCTCTAACAGGAAAGTGTTTCCAGTAAAAATATGGTTCCTGATAATGTCATGATTTGCCTGCAGGATTTATTTTCTATAGCAACGGATCAGCCTTTTCGGTTCCCGTCCACCTTCACGTTTGTAATTAGGGCATTTTCCACTCTTGAAGGTGACCTTCTTCTGTCTCCCCCCTCCGCTCTCCCTCTACACTCTCTTACGACCACATATAATGTATCTGGTTAAGCACCATACATAGAATACACAACAATCAATATCAATGCTTGTAAATATGTCTCCTTTCAGGAATTGGCTACTCTCTTGACCCAGATTTTTCGTTTGTTAAGATTGCTGCACCTTATGCACAGGTTAGATTTCTTTGTATGATTTTAAGCAAAAGCTTATCTTAAGTCCCTTTGAGGCCAAATTCTTATATCATCTTAATTCCTTACAGGAACTGTTAGATCTCAAAGAACAGCGGCCAAGTGGAACACAACTTGTTGCAGAAATGCGTAAACAAGCTGATGATGTAACGTGACTTCAACCCATATGTATATATCAGAAATATAGTATTGCGGTTATAGTGTTATACCATGCTAAAAGATTATTTAATGAAATTTCAGGCAAGATCAAATACCATGTCGATGCCTTACAGAGTTCAGCGAATTGAAGAGTTTGTGAAACAACTAGAAATAGGAGACGTTAAACTTCGTGTCAGAGTTCTTGAGGTATTTTACATTTCTATCCTTTTTGCATAATTTTTGAACATTTTCAATTTTTCTTCATGATGTATTCATTTGATATTCCCAAATGCAATCAGTCTGAACGAGCAGCTAAGAAGGCAACAATATTGCAAATGGCAACAATGTATACAATAATCGGGGGTACCCTTGTAAACATTGGTGTCACATTTAGCACACAAGCTGGCAGCCAACTTATTGCAAACGGGTCCTTTGTTGCTGCAGGTGAGTAACTTCAATTATATGTGCATCGTCTTAATTTATTGCAAATTAAGAAATATCTAATGAACATTAACAAATTCCATGAATGCAGGTGTTTTCATAGCTTTGCTTATTAGGTCCATGCAAAGGGTGAAGAAGCTTGATAAATTCGAGAAGATGATATAGATATAGAAACATTGTTTAGGCTCTCAAGTTGAAGTCCCTAAATAGCATTTTTTATAACCCATATATGTATTATTTTGTATACACAACTGTATAGAAAGGAAATTAAAGCTCAATTGAAAGTGAATGCAGTATATATATGTAGTTACATTCCTCAGCTTCAATTCTCATGCTGTTGGTTCGTGTAACTAGCAAAAAAAAGGCTCTGTCAAAGTGTCAATAATCACTTGTGTTGACTATTTTATCTGTCAATTAATGTTTTGCTATAGCATTTACGGGTTGGATATAAAAAAACGAATGTTTGGGAAAAAGGTTGTTTGACGGGTAACCGTAACCGGGTTCCTTTTGGACCTGACACGACTCTTCTCGCACCACAAACAACATGTTGCATGCGAGCCGGGAAAGTAAGTTCAAACCAATCACCTTCTTAACAGAAGTCCATTTCCCGGATCCACAAGAATATTGGCGTTGGGGAATAGGTGAAGTTTGGCCCCATAATTGTGGCATGTGGAATTTGAATGTAAGACGCGGGGACTGCCCCTCTCCGCCATCAGAGAATATTCAACTTTAGGCTACCCGTAATGGTGATCACAATAGGACTGAGGACACCACTGTCATATCAGCTTTCTTTTTTTACAACAACTTTATAATCAACTTAGTGTAATAAGAAGACCGAAGACACCACAAAAAATATACCCCACTTAAACATAAATATACCTCACAAAAATAATTTAATAAACACACACTTACACACAAACAAAGGAGAGGACTCTGTCGAGTATACAACCAAATTATCCATTCTTTAAACATGACCATAACCATGACGAGTTAGTGTTATGGGGGGCGTCTCACGAGTGGATGATCGACAATTACGGCCGGTCTTACCACTAGGCTACCCCATTCATTAATTAGTCTAATTAATGTATGAAAATTCGTCTTCAAAATGCAACAATCAACTCCAGTGTTGGAATATGCATATATTTATAAAACCTTGCATGTCCGGATTCAAACTCGTGACCACGATATTGCACACATTAGCGAATGAGAATTAAAGTTATAATAAATGTTAATGATTACGATTAATTATTCCACAAAAGTCCGTCTAACGATCGTTAAGTATTTAACGAAATGACTAACGACAGTTAAATATAAAATGAGAGATATATGGTGAATAACTTAAAAATGGAAAAGATTCGGTGATCCTTTTCCTTCTCTATGGCGGTCAAAGGGGGGTATTCCAAGCCCAAACCCTAACTTTTTCTACAAGTTATTCTACCACAATATATACAAGGTATAGGTTAAAGGTTTAAAGTTAACTTTTGTGCATTGAATTAACCCTAGATCTTCCTCTCTCCCCTCTTTTACTTTGTTCGGCCGAATCCCCTCACCAAGGGTGTTTTGGTTTTGTTTTTTCATAAAACAATGGCTTGTGTTAGATCTAGCAATCGCTTTGATTCGTGCTTAATTCGTGTGTACAAAACTGTGGTGGTAAGACATTATTCTTACACCAATTGGTTTGAGTTGTAAAACGGTAAGGGACAACTCTCTAAACCACTTCATCTTCTTTGTTCAAGAGATCTAACCAAATTGCAAGAGGTATGTTACGCGTTTATTTTCATTTAGTTAATTACCATTATGTTCTAAGTCTTCCGCTGTGTACTCTGTGATGTCTACATGTTATTATTTGTGTATCATGTTTCATAACCTCAACAATGGCATCACGAGCCTTGTATAATGAGTAATTAATTACTGAAACGCATAAAACAAACAAATTGTATTGTGTTATTAATTGTATGTGTAGATCTAGGGTTTGCAAAACCTAAACCCTAATTTGGGGGGGGGGGTTTGTGCCCTAATTAGGGTTTTGTAAACTTTTGTTTTTAATTGGATTAGAAAACCCTAGGTTGCATGCAATTTTATGTGTATTAAATTGCGTAACTCTTGTTTAATTGCATTAATTGTTAAGTGTAATTTATGTCCATGATAAATACATGCATGTTTTGTCATGGATCCCTTTATTGTATGCTTTAATTGGTTAAGTGATATACACTAAATTTTGATAGATCTAAAATTGGGAAGACCTCAATCATTATTATTAAATCAACTATGTGCTATGTGGTATATGTTTATTTTTGACTTACGAATTGATGAATCGATGTATGGGCTCACCTTGTACATTGATGAAAACGGTTGAAAGTCTTAATTAGACATATACATATTGATGATCTAAATTGATTATTAATAGGATTTATCAAAAGGTTTGCATGTGGCTATTTGATATGCATGATTAATTGTTAAGTTATGTATTCATTGTTTATATGTTTATTTTAAATACTTGCTTGTTTGTTTTGTGTAACAAGGGTATTTTTATAAGAAAATAAACCGATCTAAACAATGGTGAAACATGTGTTTTTAAGCATAGTAGTCGTAAGCGTTTAATTGATTGATTTTATGCACAAAATAGTTAGAACAACTCACCCATTATTGACAAACTAAAAGATGGGTACAAGGTTGGTACGCATTAAATTGTGACCTTAAAGATGAGGGTATGTAATATGCTTGTGACCTAATTCTCCGCTCGTTTGTGCGTCTTAATGGAGCTACCAAGTATTCCTATGAATGTGCATAAAATCTTAAGGGTGAATTGACCTTAAATTCTACGCGCCACTTTTGTGGCAATTATCCGAATAACTTGGGTCTTATGATTCATGCAGCAGTAGGATATAGTGGTAATTAAAGGTAATTTTTTAATTGGTGTAACCAATACCTCGATTAAAGTTTGATGATGAAAAGCTTAAACATTAAAACAAGGGTGCATCGTTTAATAAAACCTTATGCTACGAAGATGAATGCATGACATCTTTGTACACATTTGATTGACACCAAAATCAAATTTATTACCCTTAATTTAAGTTGTATGCTATCAATGAAACGAAACACATGAGATTACCTTTTATTTGCGTGAGGCGTGATTTAGATCGTAATCAAAGGGTAAAATATCCACGTGTCGTGAGAACGGGCATGGATGATTTTGCGCTTTCTTAAGTTGGACAACTTAATTGAGTTTTGTAGTGAGCGGCAACTCGAGGCATAAGATGGGGATAAAACATGCTTACATTGCAACTGTTGTTGGCAATATGTAAATCCCATAAATCTAGGAGTTGCAATTTGAAAATTGGCAATTGAGGTTCGATTCGTACCATTTTGAATAATTTCATTACTAGCGATCAAGCGATGTGATGAAACTATGTCAATTGGATCCTAGTTTTTAGTGAAAATTAAATGGTTATATGTTTATGAACCATGGGTATTTAATTTTCTTGAAAAGGTTAATTATCGAAAATACTAAAATTGAATTTTGTAATTCTTTTGATTGTATTAATGCAACATTTAACCGTAAACGTGGTTTAGTCTTTTATTAGTAAATTGATCCATTCTGCTTTCAAACAAATGTTTGATCGAGAATAATTTATCGAAAAGACAAACAAAGTCTCTTTTCCATGGGAGAAGAATGAGACTCAATCCCATTCCATTTCATAAATGAGAAAGGTATAATAGGAACATTTGAATTGTCTAAATTCTAATGTAACTCATAGCAAAGAATTGCACATCTTATTTTTCATAAAGATTTCATTACCCTCTGTTAGGTCACCATATTGTAACACAAGCATCAATATGAAAGAAATAAAGATAAGGTGATCGGATGAACACACTAATACACACACGAATATAAAGAGAGAAAGGTTTAGGTGTAGGAATGTATTAAGAGTGAACAACCAACTCCCAAATGGGAGTTTACAAGATTATTTATAGGGAAGGAACTAGGGCAACACACAAGTTCCCTTCCTTTCCTTATTGGGCTTGGGCCAAGGCTTATGGGCTTTCTACATAAGCCTTGCCATTAATACTAACATAAAAGCCTAATTAAGTAACCTATTACATGTTAATTACAAACACTTGAAATATGGTTTAGGAGTGATTCCAACAATCTCCCCCTAAGTGTTGGTAATTAATGAATTAAGTAATCTTTAAACGTTGTTGGTACTGATGTAATAGTTGCTTTGACGTATTATGACATTCTTCTTTCTTGTGAGAAGAAGTGCCTTGATTTCAACAATCTCCCCAGTGTGAGGATCTTGTTTTTCTTTGAAGTTTTCAGCTTTGACGTCTTCATTAATCTTTGTTCTTTGTTCTGGTGTGGATATGGTGATGTTATGTTGTTGTAATCTGCATCAGGTCCGCTTCGTTGCTCAGGTGTCTCCACGTCCTTCTCCAACATACTCACACGCTCTTTGACGTTGGAATTCAGTGCTGATGTAGTTCTCTTAAGTCTTTAAATTTTGTAGATTCTTTGGCTTTGACGAAGAATCATTTGACTTTTGTGTTGCCTTTCGAGAGAACTTCAATTGATGTAGATGTTGGTATGAGCATGTGGAGAATCTGCCCGATCATCTCCCAGGAGCATCCATAAGAAGAAAAAATAAGAATTGGTTAGTGATAAACACCAATCGATCATTGTGGTCGTTTCTTAGAAAATTGACCACTACGATTGTTCTTCTGATGAATGTCTTGATTCCATTCACCTTGGTCGGACGAATCAGCCGTCCGAATCCCATAAAGGGACAGTTGGCATTATATTGAACAAGTTCAAATAATGACCCACATCTTCAGGGCTCGATTCTTTAAAGGAATCTCCTTAGCGGGATTTCCAGCACTTACAAGTTCGAACTTCGAGCGTGTTAACAACATAGTGTGAAAACACATCTCTAATTCTTGCAAAGGTCGTTCTCGAACCGGAGTCCTCAAGTAGGATAACACGATGTACCAAAGTACACCTACTGATTCGGTGAGTCGAGGTACATCAAGCATCACCTCACGATCAGACCGTTTGAGACAACACTAAGCGTAACCCACAAGGAGTTACCGTGACTGTTTGTCAAGGTCGTTTGATGTTGACCACAGCGGGTTTCCATTCAATCACCGAGGATCACAGTTGTGAACCTCTCATAAATGTTCTCGATAGATTACTAAGATATGTGTAGGACTCTAGAATAGTATCACTTGCGTCCTTATTGTTGAGCGACAAGTGATGAAATGTCAGTGTTCTAAGAGATCTTTTGATGAATCTCGTGGCTCTAGACTCAATAGTGCGCTTTGGTTTTCCCGACGGAGACTAGGAGAGGTCTCCTTCTTCAATACCGACAATCTCTAGGAGAAAGCGATAGTTTACGTAGGGTTCCTGTGAGAATGAAACAAGCTTCTGTTGAGAGAAACTTGAGTGGTTAAGAAGGTTTAGTGCATGCGTCACTGGGTCCATGACGACTTTGATCTTCAATACCGGTGTCAACTAGTGACAACCAGTAGCATATGTATTGAACCCGGTGTCTGCCCTAAGTTGAATAATTTGGAGGTCTATTTGTTTTCACCCTTTTCTTTACATTTCTTTTTAATTCTTCAACTCATTCTTTCTCCGATTCTCATTTTCTCCTTTTTATAATCATACCTAAGGACTTCTAAATTCTAACTATTGGTGGTGTCCTTGGGTAGATCCCTCCGACTCTGGCGGATCATAGGACGGTTATTCCTAACCTTAGTCACTTTATAACTCCATGACTAACCTATGTTGCCATAAAACCATTTTCTTGAAAATCTCTCAAAGTGTTTATGAGTAAAAACATTTTGTACCACTATGAGAGTTTTGTATTTTGAAGAAATACTCCCCCTCAACACGTGCTTAAGTGTTTTGACAGAAATTTGCACGGTGAGAGAAGAGCGCGCACTTTTGAATTGATTGACTCAAGATAGACAATTCCCCGTGAGACACGGTTACGTTGTATAGTTAAAGAGTTGCATTGTCAGATTTTATGTGACAACTAGCTCTAATAACTACCTTGAAGGTGTGGACAAACCTCGAAAGGTTGTCAAACCCGTCAAAGTTCATGTCTATCAAGAGCTTCTCGAATAGGTACGATCTACTCGGATAAGTCTTGGAAGACAGATCTTTTCGATGTATGACTGTTTAGATCTCGTTAATTCAAGAGTTAAGTCTTAGTCACACAAAGATTCAATCAAATTCACAACATATTTGTATCACACAATTTTTATCCCCCTCAAAAATGGCATATAAATGTTATTTTTGACGAAATTTTGATATTGAATATGACCATTTTGAGTTTTGTGGGAAGATTTCCACGAAGAACAATTTGTGAACAAAGTTTTAAGCAAATACTCCCCCTCAACAGGTAATATAAACTTTTGAGATTTTGAAAACATAGGGGAAAGTACTTGTTCTTTTGAGCAAAACTTTGAAAAGTAAAAGTTTTGATAAGTTTTACTCAAAAGTAAGAAGCTTTCGCTCATTTTATAGGATTGTGGCACTGATGCGTACCACAGGGTCCTTTCATTACAAGTACGGGTTGTACACTGTTATGTGTGCACAAGCCATTGTCAAATAAAGATCAACACATCCAAATATTAATGAAAGAAACAAATCAAGGAGTACCGGGAAGTCCGTCAATAACACCGGAGTTCTTTACGGGCGTTGGTAGCTGTTAGAGATATGCTCGGACGTCCACCCACGAAGCTCTCCAATGTCCTTATCGATCCCGACGAAACAACCTTTCATCAATCCTGGTAATGATCTTCTTGGATCCTCTTTTGCCTTGAATTCCACCTCTTCTTGACCTATGCCTTCATGAATCTCCTTCAACCTATATGCCATCCCATCCCGAACCTTCTTCAAAGTATGATCACAAAACTTGTGAAGCTCATTACATGCCATGAAACGATTACGGTGAAGTTCACTGCGGTGAACAACGCCAAACTTTGGTTTCGTGAGAATGGTGTCTTGAGCAGTGGTTGATATCGGGAAGGTCTAGGCGTGGTTTGAGTGAGATTAACACGTTTTGGTATGATTCCACGACAAGTTGAAGGTCTTCAACATGTTCCTGGATGATGATGCTTCTGATGAATATCAGTAATGACTTGATGTATTGGAGCTGGATGTTGGTGGAGAAATGTCGCATTCGACCTTGTACCTTAGCAAGATACATGTCTTCAATGTCATTGAGTGACAATCTCGGAAAATTCGCTTCAGAAAAGTCATATTCTTGTTCGTCTTGGCGTTTGACTACGATTTTCTTCAGGAATGAGTAGTCCCATTTAGTAGACAGGG
The DNA here is from genome assembly GCA_022545495.1 of Chrysanthemum lavandulifolium. NCBI lineage: Eukaryota > Viridiplantae > Streptophyta > Magnoliopsida > Asterales > Asteraceae > Chrysanthemum > Chrysanthemum lavandulifolium. The sequence continues at coordinate 243,510,890 of CM040243.1, read as the reverse complement.
TGACATGCATTATAGCAACTATCAGATGGTCACTGTACACCTCTTTCTTGATTTGAGTACTGGCGACACGTAGTAGATTCTTCTTCGTTCAGGCCAATGATGAATTCCATAGAATGCATCGAGGTCATACTTAACCACATTGTCAACAAACATTTGTGTGGCTTCTTCCTCGATGGCCACATTGTTTGAGAAGATTGCTGCCGGGATTGGGAAGGTGAGTGAGGTAGCGTACTTTTAGCTAACATCGCTACCATGTTGAAGAAATTCGAGGTCATTGTTGAAGAAATACCGGTAGGGAATCCTTGGTTGATCAGGTCGACCAATGGTGGGTAATGGCTTTGTCCAGTCGGTGTAGTATGGAGCCTTGTCAGATCTGGTGATGTCGATGTTTGATTCAGGGTTGAGCCAATCAATATTGTTGGACATGGCTCGTGCAATGTTGTCGAGATGATATTCGACTTCAATTGCACTGTCGGAGCTGTCTTTTAGCAGTTGAAAGGCTTCGTTCTTGATTCGTCTTAACTATGCTTTCGTCATCTTCTTCACCTTAAACTTTTCTTGAATTAACTTGGCATGCTCCAGAGTTCGACCATCTACCAGTTCTTGGCCTTACGGTGGTGGGGTTGAATCAACAAGCTTTGAAAACCATTCATATTCTTGGTTTCATCTTCATCAAGCCATGATACAAGCGAGGTTGACTTTTTCTTCTTTGGCTTGAAGATGATGCTGGTTGCTTAGTTGATGTGGAAGAAGGAGGTTATTGTTGGGGCTCAGAATCTCCTCATCGTCACCACCGATGTATTCAAAGTGATCACCGGTTTTATCGTTGGTGGTGGAGACTCGAGTCCCGAGGTTTGTTTGTAGCAGGAGGGCGTTGAGGAGATTTTCTAGTGGTGGAGGTCCTTTGGGGTGGTGGAGGCATAGATGATGATTTGTCATTTTCTTCTTATGTTTGACTCGAATCCTTATCCGCATCATCATCGTCTCTTGGGCGCTTAGCCACTTTCGGTGACTCTTTGCATGAAGTTTTGAGTTGATATTCGGCAATGCCTCAAATAGTTTAGCCGTCATAAGTAAATGTTGCGGATCGTTGAGACATTTGTAAAACAAGCTTGGAAATCAATTCTGCATCGGAGAAAACCGTAGGCTAGACTGGATTGATTTGCATTGCTACAGGATTAGATGTCATTGTTTGCTTGACCAATCGCATGAGATTGGGATAGAGTTTTCTGGCGAACATCTCTCTTGTCACTCCAGGGACGGTGTTGAGAAGAAACTTGTGAGTATATTCTCTGATTGTCTTTTCCATTTCCCCTTGGATATCTATATTTAGAAACTGTTGAATATGTTCCCTTTCATCCGAAAACTCGTTCATCACGTCTTGAAGTAAGTTTAGCCTGTCGGCCAGCTGATTGAATTTCCTGTTGACTACGTTTCTTTTCCTTACTTGCCTGACAGCCTTGACGATTTTGGTCTTAGCTCGTGATGCCCAAGTATCGGTTGGTTTCTTAACCGATTTGGATGTGGATCTTGTGGTAGCATCTTTGGATGGTGGTGGTGATGAATGAGACGATGAGTCAGACGAAGATGAGTCATGAGAAGGCTCTGGGTCATTTGGAGGCTCAGAATTTTGTTCCGGGTTATGTTCAGGATTATCTTGAAGATAATCATCGACTTCTTTTCGACTTTAGCTTTGTTCTTTAGCTTTTACCACAGCCTCTTGACTTTAGCTCGAGCTTCCTCTTGACTTTTTCTTTAGCGACTTCCTCAATGTCTTTGTCCGTGATCCTCTCATCCTGTTCTTGTTCCTCTTCATTCTCAAAGTCAAAGATGATTTTATCTTCTTGCTGCTGTTGCTTTGTTGATTCGTGAGTGGTGGTACCAGTTCCCTTATCGGGTTGATTAACCGCATCGAGAACTGGTGTGGTTAGTGCTCCACCACTTAAACCTCCAGGGCCTCTAGTCTGTTGAAGATTAAATTCTTTAGCAACATGTTGTAGCCTGAGATTCTTCATGTTTTTCTGTAGTCTTTATCCTCATCCTTTGGTTCTTCATCGAACTTTCTTCTTCTTCCTGCTCATCTACTGGAGTTTTACCCTTGTCGGTCTTGGGACTCGATGGTTTTCAAGCATTGTTTCATCAATGTGGACTACGAGTAGTGAACCTCCTCATCATCTCGGTATCCTTGGAGTCTTAGTCCTCAATTTTGGTGCGGTTGAGGATTAAGAATAACACCCTTAGATGGAACTTTCCTTTTGAGGGTGTGAGTTCTCTTTGGATACTTGCGGGTACTTCGATGCTTGCTGCACTTCCGGCCTTGCCCGATCTCTGGTCTTCTTGGTGGTATAGCGGAGACTTTACATCAATGAAGCCAACTTTTCACGATGCTCTGCTTCTTGATAACATGAGTACGATTGAAGATTCTTAATATCGGTGAGAAGCGATCGAGCAAAACGCACCTTGTTTCTTTGTTGTTGAGTCTTTGAATCGACAACATTTAGAGTAGGCTCAAACAACGCGGAGTGATGGTTGGGGTCATCAAGTCTCAAGGAATGTCCAGATTATTCCGGTATCCTTTGGATCAACGACTTAGTATATCGATGTAGGGACCTTGGTGACGAGCTTATTGAGGTAAGACATCATGTCTTCCCAAATCGGACTTGCGAAGTCAATATGCATCTTGTTGACCATGCCCCATAATATATGTAGTTCCATGAGCTTAGGATGCTCATAACCGCTATCACGTCCAGAAACAGATTTGGAAATCATAATGTATAATGTTCTCCACGGCTGAGGGATGTTCTTTGAGTCGACTGAGGAATGTTTAGTAATGATCCCATCAGTATCATCATAGCCAATGTCGACCATGAATTGGAGTGTAGCCTCTTCCGATGGAGTGGCAACATATTGATGTTGGATAGTAGGAGGCGGAAGAATTGCTCTTAAGTGCTGCAATGATGGCGGTGACTTGTTTGTTGTTGAGAGTCACCGTGACCGCATCTTGACCATCAACTTTCTTCATAGTGTGCGGGCCGATAGATATAGATTTACGAATGCTTTGCGAATGGTGAGCATGTTGTGGTCGGGATGAGTCTTCAGAATGTCCACAGCAATACGGCATGAAGACTCAGAGCATGTGAAGTTATTAAAGTCCACTTTGAGGTTATTCTTTCCAATCTTTATGTTGTAACCGGTAGGTAAAATATCTTCTATTGTGAGTATGTTTGGTGCGTTAACATTTTCCATTGTGACGTCCATATTGTGATCTGAAAGATATTGAGCCAAAAGAACAAACATATCGAAAGACATTACGTTAGTCAAAAGTTGATTTTAATTGTCCAATTATTGAATATGTTATGTTAATGAATGTTACGAGTCCAATGTTACTTGTTTGTCCAATAGTCCAAAGTAGTCGTGATAAGTTTAGTGATTTTATTAATTTTGAATTTTAAACTCCAAATTTGCACTCATTCACACAACATTATAACCATTATAGCTTATTAGTGACATTTTGGTTTCGTGACGTTATGAGTTATTTATTTACAAGTTTGTACTAAGTAACAATTCATAAGTAAGGTTAAAATAAGGCTTAAGCGTAAAATTGCAAGCTTATGCGTAGCGATTAATGTGACAATCGGCGTAGTCATAAGCTTATGCGTAGGAACTCCTCTTCTGCGTAAGAAATATTACAGCGTGGGAAAAGAGCTCTTGGCATAAGGCTTACAGCGTGGCGTATGTTGGAGCTTATGCATAAGGTTTAATCGTAAGAGTGAACCTTATGCGTAAGACTCAAGTTTACGCATATCCTTCACAGGATACGCGTAGTCCCCATGTAGAACCTTACGCGTAAGATTTCTCTTACGTGTAATCTTCTACGGGTAAGGTGATCCTTAAGCGTAGAGTTCCAATTCTTAACCTTGATTCTGATTTTTCACGCGTAAAACTTGAAATAAGTTCATCATAACATTTTCATTAACATTTTATTCAACCTCTATCAACCTCACATGGAATCACATATTTGAGAATGGTTACACATAGATTACACTTATGCGTAAACTAAAACCCTAAGGATTCAAATCTTACGAATAAGAAATCCAGCCATTGAATTAGCACCAAATAATTTTGGGATGTCTTAGAGGCTATGTGATATGTTACCAACAAGTTTTAACATCTAACACTTCAAGAATAAAAAATACCCAATTATGACGAGACTTAAACCCTAAATATCTATTATGCCAAATTAGTATATCTGGGTATGATCCAAGGTTGGTTTAGGTTAATTAAACATGTTTCAAACACATTACAAGCAACTAATTATCCAGAAATATTCACAATGGAAAAGCCCTAAATCCACGCATAAACACTAATTCTTGAAAAGTGATTAATACGTTATCTGGGTGGGTAGATTTTCTTAATGAAAATGGTTTTAAAACATGATATCCACTTTGAAAACATACCCCATTTCATCAAAATAAACCAAACGTGATCATATGTTCTTACGCGTATAACACATAATCACACATAGAGTAAGATTAAACCGTTGGATTTGTTTAGCACTAAAAACCATTGTTTAGAATCACTCAATGAAGCTTAAAACACTTACAAATTCGAAGATTAAAACACGGATTTGCGTCTTGAATATGGAGCGTGGATGATGGTTGTTAAAAACTTGAATGAATGTAATATATGTTGAAGATATTTTAGGTGGAAGGTTTTGTTAAGTGAAAGTTTAAACATTTGTCAATTATGGTCCCTCCACCTCAACCATTTTCATCCAACGCCCATAACTTCCATTTTGGTTAAGTATGAAGTGTAAGTTTGGAAAGAAACATGACAACACTCCCCTGGACTTTTAAAATAGAGAAATTTTCCAAATTTGGGTCCGAGGAGTGTCAAAAAACAAGATACGTGTCCACCATTATCAAAGATACTACCAAAACTGGGGATTTGTTTAGCACTGAAAACCATTGTTTAGAATCACTCAATGAAGCTTAAAACACTTACAAATTCGAATTAAAACACGGATTTGCGTTTTGAATATGGAGCGTGGATGATGGTTGGTAAAAACTTGAATGAATGTAATAAATGTTGAAGATATTTTAGGTGGAAGGTTTTGTTAAGTGAAAGTTTAAACATTTGTCAATTATGGTCCCTCCACCTCAACCATTTTCATCCAACGCCCATAACTTCCATTTTGGTTAAGTATGAAGTGTAAGTTTGGAAAGAAACATGACAACACTCCTGGACTTTTAAAATAGAAATTTTACAAATTTGGGTCCGAGGTGTCAAAAACAAGAAACGTGTCCACCATTATCAAAGATACTACCAAAACTGGGTAACATCCAAGTACATGGTTTTATGAAACATAAAATATTTACTTTCTCCCCCTCAACACTTAACCGTGAAAATATTGAAATTTTTTGAAAGAGTGAAGTGTTGACAGAAGATTTGTACTTGCCATGTTGAAATAACTTTGGATAGAAGAATATTTTTGTATTTTATAGATTTTATATTTTTGTATTTTGTTTTTGAGAAAATATTTACAAAAAAGGTTTTGGTGTTTGACTGGTTTTAAGATTGTTTTAAAAGTTCGTCCAGTTCCTCTCGAGTCAAACACCTCATACCAATCCGTGAACCAACTCGATAAACTTGGCGGGAGCTAAGGCTTTGGTGAGAAGGTGCGCCGGTTGGTATTCGGTACCCGCAAAATATAAATCAACGGTACCCTTTTCCACATGCTCCTTGATGAAATGATATCGAAGATCGATGTGCTTAGACTTTGAATCTTTGAGCGAGTTGCGAGATCGCAATAGCACTTCGATTGTCGCATTACATCGGGATTACATCAAATCGTAACCATAGTCTTTGAGTTGTGTTCTCATCCAAATGACTTGAGCACAACATGCCGACATGGCTACATATTACCTTGATTGAGGACGGTGATGTACAATCCTGCTTCTTGATTGCCATGACACGGTTTATCACTAAGAAATTGTAGAGCACACGAAGTACTTCTCAGAATCTAAGCAACTGCGTGATCGGTCTGAAAAATCTATTAGTTCAAAACCATAATCCTTCGGATACGAGTCCCAGTTAATGGTTCCGTTGATGTATCGGAGGATTCTTTTAGCCTCGAGAGGTGAGTTTTAGTTGGTCTCGATCGATAGCGAGAGCAAAGATATCTGACAAAAACAATGTCGGTCTCTGGTACATTAGATACATGAGAGACCCAATGATACTTGATATTTGGTAGGGTCGACCAATTTCCCATGCAAATCGATTCTAGTTTCTTGGTGTGTGCCATTGGTGTGGCATAGGTGTCACAACTTTGCATTCCATGTTTGTTTAAAATTTCAAGAGCATATTTGGAATGACTCGGGAAAATACCACGGGGTGATTGATGAACTTGCGATCTAGAAAGAGCAAGTTCACCCATCATGGACATTTCAAAATGTTTTTCATAAGTTTTGAAAAAGCGTTTGAGTACTTTAGATGTGTTGACCCAAAATGATGTCATTCACATAAATTTGAACGATTAAAATGTGAGCCCCGTGATATTGAATGAAAAGTGTTGGGTCGACCGATCCTTTAATGAAATTATTGGCAATGAGAAAGGATGATAACTTATCATACCACGCCCGAGGAGCTTGTTTAAGATCGTAGAGAGCCTTGTTCAGTTTGTAGGCGTGATTAGGGAACTCGGATCAACAAATCCTTCGGTGACTAACATAGACCGTTTCTTTTAGTTTACCATTCGAAGCGGTTTTGACATCCATCGAAAGACCGTGATGTGCATGTGAGCGCGAATGCGGAAAAATTCAAACAACCTCAAGTCGGCAACCGGTGTGAATGATTCCTCGTAGTCAATCCCTTCTTCTTGTCGATAACCCTTAGCCACCGACGTGACTTATTTACGATAACCGTACCTTGACATCAATTTGTTTTCCAAATCCATTTCGGACCAATAACATAGACCCTGTTGGTTTTCAACCAATTCCCATACTTCAAGGCGTTTAAAGCGGTTAAGTTCTTCTTGCATGGATTCAATCCGGTTGTCATATGTCATAGCTTCTTTAATATTTTGGGTTCGACTTGGCGACGGTAAGTGCATAAATGCAATGTTCACCGTCGATCTAAAAGCGTTGTCTAGTTACAAGCTGGTTGATTCGGGTTTCCAATAATGTTCACAAGAGGATGGTCTCTAGTCCAACGATGTGTGGAGGGTTGATGTTGATATACATTATGCAGATTAGGAGGATTCAAATGACTTCTAGATGATTCCATAACATCGAGTGGCGGTTTCATTTGCAAAAGGGTTGAAGAACGCATTTGGATCATAATATGCGGGTTGGGGTACTTCATGGTTCGAGAAGATCATCGGTGGTTGACATCGTTGGATCACGGTTTGTTCATTTGTAGTTGTAGAATCAATTGGAGTGCTTCTTCAACAGTTGTTGTTGTTTCGGTGTATCGGTATTGGATTATTATCGGGTTGAGCGGCGAAACATTTGATACATCCGGAGAACGTTGATCAATATCATCACTAAACGGAGGAGCAAATAGCTTTTCCATTTGTTGTGAGTAAAATGTAGGCTTGGTTCGGTGATGATGGGGTTTGGGGAATCTTAGGCGGTTATGTCCGGGTTCCAAGTTGTTTTGCTTTCGAAAGCCATTTACGTAAGTTCATCGAAATTTGCATGAATCGTTTCCATAATCTCCTTGTCTGACGATTCGGATCCGGTATCCTTTAGAATTATCACGATATCCAACAAAGACTCTATGTCGACTTTGGCTTTGAGCTTACCAAAGTCATCACGATCATTATTTGGGTAACAAAGGGATCCAAATACATGAAAGTGTTTGAGATTGGTTCTGATTGTGGATAAGCTCATAAGGTGTTTTGTTGTGGCGTTTAGTAATCATTGAGCAGTTACGAGTGTAGCATGCGATTGACATGGCTTGACCCACAAATGTCTGAAGTTTGCATTTATCAACATCGTTCTTGCGACTTCCACTAACATACGGTTTAGTCTTTCAACAACTCCGTTTTGTTACGGTGTTCGTGCGATTGATGTTTGATGCTTAATTCCACTTTCTCATAATATACACGAAGAGTTTGATTCACAAATTTAGTTCCTTTATGCATTACGATTTGTCGACTGTTAGGGAGTGAACTTGAATTTTCGTGAGAAGGTGATGATCATATGTGGAGCTTGATATTTACTTCGAAGAAAATAAATCCAAGTCCATCTTGAGAAGTCATCCACAATTACCAAAATGTAGCGTTTGCCAGTAATCGTCTGCACGTGCATCGGGCCACACAAATCCATGTGAAGAAGATGAAGCACATGCTGAGAGCTATGTTCCACCTTTGAATGAAAATGAGCACGAGTGCTTTTCCCTTGTTCACAAGTTGAGCATAGATGATCTTTAGAATACCGAAATCTTGGGAGACCTTCAACAAGTTTGTAACGTGCAAGATTGGTTATTGTTTGAAAGTTTAAGTGTGAAAGACGACGGTGCCATAGCCAAGATTTTGTAGATGTTGCCTTTGAAAGTAGACATATGGGAGATGAAGCAATCATGTCTTGCATTGAGATTGTGTAAAGACTTGATGTCTTGCGGGTTCGGACATAAGATCGTTTCCTTGTAGATCACGAATGAAACAAGTTTTCTCCCGAAAAGCAACTTCCAAATCTCCATCACAAAATTGACCGGCGAGAAGAGATTGTGGCCGAGACCTTCCACATAATAAACCCGCTAATTTCGATGTTCCCATTGATGTAATCTCCGTAGCCCATGATAGCTACGAGTGATCATTCGAACTGACGGTGCCAATGAACTTTGAAACAAAGTTTGATAATATTTGAGATTGCTGTCATATGTCGGGAACGGTAGCTATCAACAATCAGGAGGATGATCATATCACTGCATTACACAAAGGCGACACGGATGGAATAGAAGTAGATGTGGAACCCGAAGAGTTAGAGGTTCGATGCGATTATAGTTGAAACACACATGTTTATGATTTTAGGTATCTATTTAAAGCCAAGTGTATTATGTAACCATTTCTGCCATCTCCAACTAGTCTTAGCTTTGGTGAATGCACTAGGTGATAAGATCTTCCTAGGAGGTAAAGGAGGTGCTATGGGTACATCAATGATTAAAGCATGAGCATTAGAAGGCGGTTTACCTAGCACAGACTTAGAAGCATTAGTGGGCCTAGAGGTATTCCGTTTATTATTGTTCCGCTTACGAGATAAGATATCATTAGCAACACATTTCTCATGACACCCAGAAAACATGCTTTTATGAAAATCAACACAAGATGCTTCAAGCATAACATTCAAATTACTTAACGGTTCATCATTCGTTACATCACTTTTTCTATTACATTTGTCTAACGCAATATCTAAAGTGGGTGCAACTTGAGTCTTATTCAAAGTCCTAAGGTGTTCTTCTACTTCAGAGGTCTTTATTGTTCTTTTCTTCGTCGCAACTTCCTATTCTTCCTTGATTTGCTCTTAAGGCGTGAAGTGCGGCGTTGGGAAAAGAGGCAACTATTCATGTTTCGATGGAAGGAAGCACATTAGTATCTTGTGGTTTGTCATTAGGCGTTCTAGTGTCAATTTAACCATTGAGGGGCAATTGAATTAGTGTTACTAATCCTATCATTCTTAAGTTTCACCAACTCGCTTTTAAATCATGGATAGTGTGTAACAAATCTTGATTTTGAGCGAATGTTTCCATTAACGTTCACGACTTCTTTAGTGTGTGCAAGATAGTGATCAAGTTCTTGTGATGCTTCATGCGAGTCTTTTTAGCAAATCAAATATGACACCATATTCGGTTTGACTTTGGCAATTTCTTATTCATATTTAGAAATTTGACATTTTAAAGACACGCTTTATCATTCGATTGTTCTATTTTTGGATCAAAAGAATTTAAGCATAGCTGATTGATTACATTTTGCAAAGCGAGTTCTCGATTTTGACAATCTTTTGACACCATTGAAGGCGGCGTTTTGCATTGAAAGCTCATTTAACAATCGCTCATTTTCAATTTTAAAGACTTGATTTGTGACACCTTATCGGTATTCTCAACATTTTCAGCGGAATCAGCAGAATCGTGATAATATAATCAAATGCATATGCAGCGAGAATGTAATAACACAACATTCATGGTATCAACATGGATAACATCTTCCAAGAGTCGATCAACATCTTTTCTTAAGATTTTCTTTTTCGTTTAGTATTTGAAATCGATGTTTACATTTTCTCAAAACTGTTTTCATAAGTCCAAGCTCCTTGTGAAAATCCCTTTCCCAATATATTGCACACATTTTCAAATTTCGGACATGAGGTAAAAGTCTTTTCTGATAAATATCTCTTTGTTCTCGCGCAAGAGGCGATTGAAAATATTCAACTTTTATTTCAGAATGGAATTCAATTTCACGTTCCAAAATTTTGATGTCCGAAATGAATGTTTCAAAATATTTAAGAATTTGACAATGTTCGGATAATGTTTTTACTTCACTGAGTGAAGGTAAATGACCATTAATTTGTGCAGCATTGGTTTGGGGACCAGCATCAGGAGTGGGAGTGATAATCCAAGGTGTGTTAGAATTATCTTGTTGTGCGACGAAAGTTAAGGCCTTTGAATAGTTAAATGGTTTGCAAGAAACAACATTTGCAATTTTTGACCGACTCTCGTCTTCTGCATCTAATTCCTCCATACGATTGTATTCAACAACACTCATAATGGAATCATCAATTCTATGTTCTGCACTGTAGATTTGAGGATTTGGTTTGAATGCTCGATTACAAAAACGTGGTTTGTAATCAGCAAGATTTGGTCTATATCCATTTGGATTTGGTTTAAAAGTAAACTTTTGAATAGTTGTGATTGACTCACCATGTTTATAAACAACATTTCAAAACTCTTTGATTTTGTTTTGTAAGTCGACAATTTCCTCAAGATAGTTATCTATTCATTTCGTTGAATGCTTTTTGTATTCACAAAACTATTTTGACAAGTTAACAACTCGGACTTGGCTTTTGAGTTTCCAAGTGAGGCGTTAAGTTGTTGTTTATGATCATATTTGGTTGTTCTATCTCGAGACAACAAAGCATTCTTGGATGCAACTAGATCACATATCTGTTTTCCAAAGATTTTTCATTTGGTATGATTTAGCAAATGCGACTTCAAAACCTTTTCACGTGTCTCTTTAGTTTGAAAATGTTGAGTTGGAATTATAAGCATTCATTATCCTTAGTCAACAGTGCAATTTTATCTTTCAATTGCTTATTGATGTCATTGCACTTATCATTATTAGATTTGGTGGTATGAAATAATTTGGTCATGAGCTCAAGATCTGGATTAGACGAAGGTTCATTTTGTTCAAAATGAGTCTCAACATGATCATTATTTAGATCCTCAAATATAACCACGGAGTCAATTTGATTATCAATATTAACCATTAGGTCATCTTGATCGTCAAATGCAACTACGGGATCTATTTGATTATCATCGGAATGAGATGTAGAAGATTCATGTTGAACACTCTGAGCCTCGTCAGATGCAGATGTTGGCGGAGATATCAGATCATGTATAAGAATGTTTGGATCCGGTACCTGAGACAAGCCGTCGGTGTCATACACTGGGCACTGTGTCACTCATGTGGAGTTCTTGCATGTTTGCCATTAACATGAGCTGCGCATTAGCTGCAAGTCCTCCATGTCATCATCGAATCTGCATTTGCCATGAAGCTCTGTTCCTTGTTGGTAAGAGTTCCACCAGCTTCATCCTTAAGAGCCAAGAGTAAAGCCTCTTTGTGATAAGCGTTTCCTCTTGTTATTGGCTTTGGGCATGCATTAGCGGATGACCCTTCTCATTCTGATTATAACATCGGAGACCATTAACTTGATCGAGCAATTCCCTGATTAACCACTTGAACCCGTTATGGAGCACTCATGTTATTCCTTCAATTAACATTAAACCCTTGCCCACCACTCATCTGAAGACCATTTCCACGATTCTGAACCTCAACCCTTCCATTGTTAACAACAGCTTGATTCCTTGTATTTGACGAGGTGCGAATGCGGTTGTTAGATTTGATAGCAAAGTGGCCAAAGCCTTTTGCAAGCATAACAAATCCTTCATTCATTGCAGCAAAGGCATCTGCATCCTCATTTGATTCACTGTAGAGTGCCTAATCATGGTTGTTGTTGTATTGAACCAATTGAGTTTCTTGTGATTGTTGTTGTGAAGGATCATATGGTGTAATCTGAACAGCTGATTGTGGAGGGTTTGTGAAGACAGTTTGTAAGGTTGGGAATTGAGGATAACAAGCTTGAGCCCACAAAGATAGACTTTGATTATCCGGAAGTGAGGGTGAAGCAGGGGCTCCACGGATGATCCTTTCTCTGTCAACTTCCTTTTGGTGAGGTTTCAAATAGTCGTACAACAATCCGTATGTAGCATGATGAAGATTCTTTGCTTGACGGATGAAGATAACATACTTTTCCCAATCAGGACCAAGACTACCAAGGAACTTAGTGTTGACTGCAATTCTTGGCATAATGATGTTATGTTTTTCCAAGTCATTGATGATGTCTGAAAATCGATGATGATATGACTCTAATGTCTCCCCAGGTTCAATCATGAAGTGTTCATATGCTAAGTAGATTTTGGATTCCATGTCTTCTTGATTGAGTTATGTGCCTTCCATTAAAAGATGAATGTGCTCCCATTGCTTTAGCGATCTTGAGCATCAACACTTGAAGTATCGGATTGGGTAATCCTAAAGGATATATTGCATCATAAGTTCATCGGCTTCAAGTGTAGTATTTGGTCGATAGTAAGTACATTAAGACCGACAACGTTGGTGAGATCATCTCTTGGTGGATTAGCATTCGGATATCAAGATGCGGTGATAGTAGGCATACGAAATGGACCTTCAGGATGACCTTCTTCAAGAACTTTCCATGTGGCTTCTTTAGATCACAAAACCTAAAGAACCTTATCACCCATTGATCGTAGTTTTCGAGAGTGAGCATTGGAGGTCTATCAAGTGATCCAGCTTCATGAATGGATTGTTGGCTACTTAAAGCTTCACACATCTTTGCAAACCAAGACGGTTCCTTCATAGCATACTTGGATGGATGTTGATTTTGAAAGTTTATGTAAGGTTGTACTTGTAGACTAGGGGGTAGTTGAATCATTTGTGGTTGAATTGCTCCTTGAGGAAATTGTTGTTGAAAATGTTGCATTTGTTGTGGTGATGGTGGAGGATATTGTTGATAGAGTTGTTGTTGTTGTTGTTGAGGATACAACGGAGGAAAGTAGCTAGAGTATGGTGGTTGAGACATCTTGAAACTTGTGTTGATGATGGATCTTTATAGTCGAATAAAACTTTGTTGATGAAGTAACCTTATGCGTAGAAACCGACAAGCATAGAAAGCACCTTATCGTGAAAACCACCTACAGCGTAACAATAGAGTTCTGGCGTGGAATAGCTTCTGCGTAGACTTGAGAAACACTTAGCTTAGGCGTAAACCAAAGGCTTAGTAGTAGAATCCTTATCGTAAGATTAGCTTATCGTAAAGGCAGGGCTTAGGCGTGAAAATGCTTAGGCGTAAAGAATTCTCTGGCGTAAGATCTAGCTTATCGTAAAACTAGGGTTTGCCCAAAATCCTTTACACTTATATCGATGTAAAAGATATCAAAGTCGAAGTGTTTTAGGCTTATCCAAGCGAGAAAACACTGAGTAAATAATAACCTTGAAGATCAAGCGATGAAGAGCTTACGCGTAGACTTTGAATGCTTCTGAGTAAAACTAGGGTTTTAGTATCGTAGAAAGACCAAACTTGACCAAAAGCGATTTTAAAGCGCAAGAGTGTTTATAAACCTGATTTTTTGAATGAAGTAGCTTCAAAATCACCAAAATAACATGAAATTTGAGAACTTGATGATCCAAAATAAAATTTACCCTTATGCGTAGAAACTACTATACGAATAAAACCAAGCTTAAACACAATGATACACACGTAAAGTTTCAACCTTTATGCTAAAAACTTAAACTTTCACACAAAATAAACCTGAAAGTACAAGAATCTTGAGTTTTAAAGTGTAAAATTTATAGTTTTAAAGCGTATGAAAGTTTATTTGAACCGAAACTCACGCGTATACTAATAAACTTCAAAAACAAACCGTTTCACCCAACTAGATGGCGAATGATACCACTGCTAGGTCACCATATTGTAACACAAGCATCAATATGAAAGAAATAAAGATAAGGTGATCGGATAAACACACTAATATACACACGAATATAAAGAGAAAGGTTTAGGCGTAGGAATGTATTAAGAGTGAACAACCAACTCCCGAATGGGAGTTTACAAGATTATTATAGAGAAGGAACTAGGGCAACACACAGTTCCTTCCTTTCCTTATTGGGCTTGGGCGAAGGCTTATGGGCTTTCTACATAAGCCTTGCCATTAATACTAACATAAAAGCCTAATTAAGCAATCTATTACATGTTAATTACAAACACTTGAAATATGGTTTAGGAGTGATTCCAACACCCTCATTTGGTGAATGAATCCTTTTGTAACAAACATGACTTTTGGTTAACTGGAAAACATGTATATGAGTTACTAGATTAGAAGCTAGACTAATTACAACAAAAATTGGTAAAAGGCAAACTAGCATAATTTATCTAGTTGTTTTGCTTTAAACTTTAAAGGTGCTACATACCAGTATGGGGATGGTAGACCTGTTAAGGAAGAAACTGCATACTCAATTTTTCAAGTTTATAACATTGGTGGATAACTCATCATTCACAGAGTAGAATACACCTTTTAGTACCTAAGTAATGATTACGTATGGTTCTTCAAAGGTGTAGGAAAGTAAAAAGCAAGCAATTTGCTTCACTGGTTATGAAACACTTACAATGTTGTCAAATTCAGTTGGAGCATTGTGTTGCATTACTGAATAAGAAGTTGTTGAAATGATTTCTAATTAAGTGGTTGCTACAAGCCTTATTTGCTGTGTAGTAATCCAAATTATATCTTGAATATCATGAAGATAATTACTTTCCAATTTTAGGCACCTATGTTTTTTAAGGATAGTTATGTGTGTTTCCTTACTAATCAATATAGTCATACATCTACTTGTTATATCTATGACACAAATCATATTAATCAAATAAAAAAACGTTTGTCGTGTTGTTTATCTGCTACATGATGTTGTTACATGCACAAGTGGGAGAGATCTTAATTGTGTGCAAGGTACAACACATATAAATATGATTTAAATGGATTCTTGATTCGTCTTGTTGTGAGTGGTGAAAAAACACAATATCAATATATATCAAATTAACCGTAAAATTCGACAAATTAACCTTTTAGGAAAAGGGTTAACGTACCAAACCTTACGGGTGTGATAAAAGTGATACCGGAAAAGTGATTTCCCGGGTCGTGTCCCAACGAGGTGTGAATGGAAGGATTCGTTGAGTTTCGTGATTTGAACTTGAATTGGTTTTAATGATTTGTTTGATTTGAATTACGTTTTCTACAAATTAATTAACGGGAAGGTAATTAAGGCAAGGGAAACCTAATAAACTACAAATTAACTACTTCTAAGCCTAAGGAATGATAAATTGAAGCTAAACTAAGTCCTAGGGTGCTAAAACTAAAAAACGTAAAAACCGAGAACCACCCGAGCCATAAACGTAAAACTTTTGCAATTTAAAGGCGACGGGTGTGAAATCAATTTTCCTACGTTCTATTTGACTAAAAATAATTTTATAAAAAAGCCGGGAATTTTTTCGACTTTTAAATTAATTACTACGAATTAAAAATTAATTTAATCTAATAAATTAATTAAAAATAATAATCTATTTTAGAAAAATCTGAAAATTTCACAGAAACTAGTTTGATTTATGCTTGATCTAAGAAAAATAAGAAAATTCATGGTTGTTTTGGAAAATAAGCAAAAATTAAGCTAACAATAGCTTATTTATGAAACTGCCAAATGTAGTTAAAGATTTAATTATGCTAAGTTATAACGCAAAAAGTCCCAAGGGCAGTTGGATATGGGTTTCGTGTTGTGTTGTTGACTGATGAGACCAGGGTTCGAATCCCCTTGGTCTTATTTTGAAAACTTAATATTTTTTTTTTCTGCTTGCAGCTTGTTGCTAAGATAAATAAGAGATTTTTTTGTGAAAACTTTTTGTTAGAAAGGCTGAAATAAGCTGGTTTCACAGCTCTTTAACACAACAGATCTCAAAGTTAATTAACACCTTTTTGAAATACCAATAAGCAACTAACCCAAACACCTCTTTAACTGATAAGCACTGGCTAAGTAGGGAAGCAGATTCAACTTAAATCTAAACAATCATCAATAGCTAAAAAGGAGGACTGAATAAAAAAAGGGAATGCAGTTGGCAGAAGACAAATTAACTAGGTGATCCTAAGCTAAAATAGGCACAACTAAGCATTTCTAAAGAGCTCTAATAAGCACTAATTAAGCAACAGAAAAACTAATCTTACCTATTCTACCTAAGCTTCTAAAAGGCCTAATTAAGCTGAAGTTATCTATCAATAAGCTAAAAGAATGAAGAAAAAAAATGACCTGTTGTAAGCTATGACTGCAGGATGGAAAGCAGCTTTTGTGGCTACTTTGGAGCTTATTCTTAAGCTGTGAAGTGAGCACCGAAGCAAGTACAAACTACACAAATCAAGTCAGCATAGTAGAGATATATAAAAAGCTAAATGGGGGCCAAGAATAAAATTTCTGACTTGAAATTGTGAAATCGACTACTAGGTAAATTTCTTGATGCAAAAATGAAATGGACTAGTTTTTGACATTGATTTTAACCATGCTAAAGATAAAACTAGAGCTTAAAACTGAACCTAGATGGAGTTGGGGTAGCAAACATTTGAGAAAAACAGATTTTTTAACTTTTGAAGATCAAATAAGTTGAGAAAAAGGGCACAAGAACAGCAGCAAAACTGCTGCCCTGTGCAGTTTTAGAGAGGAAAAAAAAACAATTTTTTTTAATTTCAAACCTTTTACAAAACTCATGTAACCATTTCCAAAATGCTTGTGACTAATCTAAAATCACTAAAGTGAGTTTGACTAAGAAAGTGAAACGGGTAAAAAGTTGGTTTGACTTGTTTATGAGCAATAACCAAACACCCCCTAGTGCTTTTTTTGACAGAAAATTCCAATGAAAACTGAGATTGAAAAAGAAAACTTCCAAGTTAAGATCTTTATTAAAAGCTAATGGGGTCTTCCTCCTTCAAGCATTGTGCTTCTTGCGTGAGATAAAACAGCCAAAAGTAAGCAAGTTGTGCTTTCTTCATCTAATCCAAGCCGTCCAATAAGTAGGTACCAATATGGGTTAATCCAAGCCATTGATTGGGTCATTTGTAGCCAAGGATTGCCACGGTGGCATCACGGAAAGGAGGAAGCTTGTGAGTGGGTTTGGGAATTGGGGATCTTGGGTAAAGGATTAAGGTGGTTTTGGGGTATGGTGATTTACGGGTAAAGGGTGATGGTGAGGTTGAGTGTTTTGGTTGTGAGGATTTGGGTAAAGGTTGATCTTGGTTTACGGGTTGGAGAAAGCGGGAAGGATGGGGAAAAGTGGAGGGAAACAAAAGGGGTCATGGGTCGTTTTTATTACTGGGTTGGGGAAGGTCAAAAATAGAGAAGGTTCAAAGGGAATAGGTTAAGGTTTTTAGTTAAAATGGTTTTAATAGGATAAAAGGATTTAAGGTAAAAAGTGTTTTATTTCTATTTTGGATTTTTGTGTGTGAAGGGTAATTTGGTAATTTTGTGTTTCGGGGAAAGTTTTAAGACGGTTTTCCCAAACCCACTCTAAAAACGTGTCCGGGTCTTCAATTTATCAATGATCGTGAAAATCACATCCAGCAGAACTTCTCGGACTTTTACGATCTTGGCTCGATTTTGTCCGTTTTCACTCTGTTTTCAATCCTTTTGTACGAAAGACATAAAACACACTCGAGGATATTTTAACATATTTTGATCATATTTGGGTGTTTTGGTCATTTTGTGCTCTTAGGCGGGTAAAACAATGAGTGAATAAGCACTCATCAATTACATTGTTGCAAGGTAAGAGAGTAGCGTGTGAAAGCGTGGGGGGTGAATCGTTTCGTTTAAAACTTAAAACTTTTGTATCAAATATAGTATAAACCATTGCATTTGCTAATCTCGACGCGAGGATGCATTTAACGCATTCGGCATGTAAGGCCAACCCTTAATATCACATAAGATTTACAAGATTAATGGTTCATTATAAATCAAGTTTCACCATTATTAGTCCGTTTACTTTTCTTGATCAAGCGTGTCATAATATGTAAAGTGTTAAATATAGTTTATGACTATATCAAAGACCAAGTATGTATCACAAACATAGACATCAACCACATAGAAAATAAACAATGTAATGCAAGAATAAGAGTAAAGCGATAAGTAAAATGATAGACAAACCAACACGAGGATTTATAGTGGTTCATTACAAGGACACCTTCCTTTCCTACTCCACTCCCGAGTCACCTACTCGAGTTCGTAAACACTACGACACCAACTCCTAATGGCGGAGAAGCCTTCACAACGTCGCCTACTCTTTTCGGTACTAGGCTAACCACGGGTTCTTTCACACCAAGGTGAACCACACCTACCACAACGTCGCCTACCCTTTATCCGGTACTAGGCTAATTCGAGTTCCATTACAATGGAGGAACTACTACCCAACACTACACAACACCTATACCCTAAGGAGACCAACTCCTTATTACAACACCATCAAGGATATCAATATCCTTGGATCTAATCTACTCTATCTTGTACATGAAACACACCATATCGAATGTACACCTTGACACCTTTCACTAATTCCCTTGGTTAGATTACTTGGCACCCTTCACTAATGCCTTCATCTTGACTCTTTTAGCATTCTTCACTAATGCCTTTGACACATCTATGACACCGTTATGTTTGTGGCCCAACATAACAAACCTTGTGTTTTATGGCACAAACACATAAACCATCTAGTCTAGTCATAGATATATAACACATCTATGATACCCGTTATGTTTTGTGGCCCAACATAACAAACCTTGTGTTTTATGGCACAAACACATAAACCATCTAGTCTAGTCATAGATACAAGAATATGATACTAGACAATATCCAAGACAATGTGTCTAATGGATATGAAATCCTAAACTAAACATCAAGAACACAAAGCATGATGTAGTTAGTATTCTATGAATGAAGATGACAAGTTTCCCAAGCTTGTTGTAGAAGATCTTCATGTTCTTGTATCTTGTGATGGGTGATCACTTGGTAGGTAAGGAAGCAAGATCTCTAAGCTTGCTTTGGAGGATCACTTGGGAGTATGCTTACAACAAATGAGAGTTAGAAGCATTATGATCATATGACATGAGGTGGTTTACATGTTTCTAATGATCTAAATATCCTAGAAATGGTGGAAGAAACTATATGCGAAGGTGTGAAGAAATGGTAAGAGTGGCTTGCTATTTATAGGCAAAAGACCAAAACCATGTTACGCCCCAAGGATCCTTCCGGAGGATCCGGCCTTGTAATTCTAGGGATCCGTGGGTACTTTGAGGGATCCGTAGGGCGCTCCTTTGCCCATGGGTTTTGGGTCATGGGTCATGGGTTGGTCCATGGGTATTTCATTAGATACAATGTATCTAATAGATGCAATGTATCTAGTCAAATAGGTATGGTTCTTGGCTCATGGGTTTTACCTAACACATTTACTTATGTTTACTTAAGTGTTTTATAAACTATTTAACTAAACATGTTTAATGGTTTGTTAGGGGTTTGATCATAACGTAACATAACAAACATGTCGAACATGTGTTGTAGCATACAAGGACTTGAGTCGTGGACGGTGTTGAGGTATGTTGAGACAAAATATAATTACAAGTAACTTATACATTTCGTTATGTATTACAAGTTACATGTTTGTCATCAACAAAGCAGATGAGAATGTATAGATTAAATATCGTAATATTTGCACTAACAATCTCCCCTTTTTATGATAAAAAAATATATAAGCGTAATAGATAGGTAAAATGTCAAAGTTACTTGTGTCCGTAGTTCCTATACATTACCTTCCGTTTACACTCTTCTCCCATTTTGTCGAAACAAAAGGGTGTGTCCTTTAAACTTAATTTCTCCCAAGAATGGCGAATTTGCATCATCCCTAGTGAAGTTAAAATGAAAACACTTTATTGCTCCAATTGGCACACCACGCCAATACCTTCAACACGAAACACTAATGCGAAGCTAAGCAACTCATGACCTTGAGCTTGCACATCTTGAAGGTGATGATCTCGCCTTTAAGAGGAACCTAGAGAATCGCACAAAAATAGAAAGATCCTTTGAATTATAACCATTATTGCCAGCGGCTCAATGGATCAAATTTTTGAGGCTTAACCTACATCAAGGTTAGTGTTATGAAGAAAGAAAAAGGAAAAATATATGATGAGAAGAAATCTCCCTTTGTTGAAACATAAAGGAATTTTGAAGAATGAATGTGTGCATGCTCCCCAGCGGTTGCTCCCCTTGTTAAAGGTGTCAAGTATTTTAGGAAGGCTAAGGCGAAATTATTGCAAAATTTGCAATGTTTTTGCTTTGACAAAAACTCCCTTTATTGAGGCGTCAAGTTCTCCTAGTGTGTTTGAAAATCTACAAAACAAAAGTTAGTGCAAAATTATATTAGTCCTTGGGCGAGTAAGTCATATGATGCACTTTATAAATGCTCGACAAAGCTCCCCAGCTCGAGGCGTCAAGAAGAACCTACAAAAAAATTAGTGTAAAATTAGTCCATAGATGAGCGAGAATCCCATACACATCAAAGTGTATATATATGAACCTACAAAGAAAGGATTAGTGTCAAAGAGAATAATCCTACTACTTGCATCATCATGGTTGGTTTAGAGGTTGTAAGGTTTATTCAAGGTAAGAGAAAAATGTGCTTAGGGATGAGGCGCATTTCATTCTGAAATTCACTTGGCTATTGACAACATAGATGTTTGTGAAGGATGGTTGGCGACCATGAATTGTAGTGGTAGTGAGACACTTGTAGGATGTGGTTGACACAAATAGAATGTGGTAGAACATGTGACATACTTCATCACGTAGTTCATGAACTAGACCTTGGACACGGTGATAATGATAGAAATCATCATTATGACTTAGAGGTATGGAAGTTGTGGTAGAGGTGATGAAAGGTATCAAGGTTAATCTTTGATTTAGTTGATGACTCAATAGAGGTGGTAGATATGATGACTTTGTGAGTAGTGATAAAAGTCGAGTAAGATGGTTAGGATGATCCAAGATTAAAAAAGAAATGTGCAAATGAGCACAACTTGACTTGATGATGAAGTTGACCATTGTCAACCTACAAGAATCAAAAGGTTAGTACAAAGGAAAACATTTATACAAATGGATAAATTGTTCACATAAAATCATGAAACAAAAGAAAGAACACATAAAGAATCATATAAATGCAACTCATTTATAAACATATAAGAAAATGATAATCCTAAGTGTTGAACAAGTGCTTTTGTGGAAAAAGAAAATTTGAAATGATTATCTAAAGAGATAATGTACCCTCTTGTTCCACGGTTCCACCGGTTCCTCACTAGAGGATCCGGCTAACTAAGTCTAGGGATTCGGCTAACAAATGAGGTGAAAAGAGGTGATTGGGTTCTAGCAAGGTCTAGCACCTACATATCCTAAGTTACTCGATCTATCAAGTGTCTTACATGAAGATGGTCTTAAATGATCAAGAAAATGATTGATGGTAGCTAGAGGTGGCAAATGGGTGGTCGGGTCGGTTTGGGTCATGGGTCAAATGGTTTATGGGTCGAATGGGTCATGGGTCAAGCGGGTCATACTATTAGAATGGGTTGAATGGGTCATGGGTCAAACGGGTTGGGTCGGGTTGGGTCGGGTCGACTCATTACATTTCCACCTGTAATCATGCTACTATAGTATGTTTCGTCGGTTTTCATCCGTTTTTTATGTTTTCGTCCGTTTTTTTACGTTTTCGTCCGTTTTCTTACGTTTTCGTCCATTTTTTTACGTTTTCATCGTTTTTGCTGTTCGTCCGTTTTTTACGTTTTAAATGCGTTTTACGTTTTCATCCGTTTTCGCGTATTCGTCCGTTTTTGCGTTTTCATCCTTTTTTTTTGCCCTTTTTACATTTTCATCCGTTTTTGCGTTTCGTCCATTTTTACGTTTTCATCCGTTTTGCGCGTTTTCGTCCATTTTACGTTTCGTCCGTTTTGCCCTTTTTACCTTTTCATACGTTTTGCGCGTTTCGTATGTTTTTACATTTTCGTACGTTTTTCGCGTTTTCATCCGTTTTCGTTTTCCCTTTTTTACGTTTTCATCCGTTTTTTGCGTTTTCGATACATTTTTACGTTTCGTCCGTTTTCGCCTTTTCGTCCGTTTTTCCGTTTTGCGTTTCGTTCGTTTTTACGTTTTCGTGCATTTTTTACGTTTCATCCGTTTTGCGTGTTTTAAATCATTTTTACATTAGTCCGTTTTCGCGTTTTCGTACATTTTATTACGTTTCGTCCGTTTTTGCGCGTTTCGTCCGTTTTTGCGTTTTCATCCGTTTTGCGTGTTTTCGTCCATTTTTACGTTTCGTCTGTTTTTTCGCGTTTTAAATGTTTTATTACGTTTTATTCCGTTTTGTGCGTTTCGTCCTTTTTACGTTTTGTCGTATTTGCGTTTTAATGTTTTTCGCGTTTTCGTCGTATTTTACGTTTCGGATATTTTTACGTTTTCGTCCGTTTTCGCGTTTTCTTAGTTTTACGTTTCGTCTTTTGCGCGTTTTACGTGAGTTTCGTCCATTTTTACGTTTCGTCGTTTTTGCGCGTTTTAAATCTGGTTTTCGTTTTCGTCCGTATTTTACGTTCTCGTCCGTTTATTTACGTTTAATCCGTAAAAATAGCGCGCAAAATGTAAAAATTGACCAAAATGTAAAGGCGGGCAACGCGTAACACGCGCAAAAGCGGACAGCGGAAAAAGGCCGGGCGAACGTGCGGGCAGCATGCGGATGGCGGATGAAAATAAAAAACGGACGGCAACTGCGGTTAAAGCGTAAAACGCGGACAAAACGTAAAAAGGCAGCGTGCGCAGACAACGTCGCGCGGACGGCTTCAAAAGCGGATGGCATAACGGGCGGCATAAAACGTGTAAGCGTAAAAACGACGAAACAACGCAATTACGGATGGCGTTAAAAATGACGGCGTAAAACATACTGCTGCGTAAAAACGGATGAAAACGCGCAAAACGGACGGCGTAAAACGGGGAAACGCGCGAAAACGGATGAAAACGCAAAAAGGACGAAAACGTAAAAGGACGAAAACGTAAAAACGGCGGCGTAAAAATCCGGAAAACGCAAAACGGTTTAAACGTAAAAAGCGACAAAACGTAAAAAGCGGACAAAAACGTTAAAAACGTAAAAAACGAAAACGCGCAAAAGCGGATGAAAATGTTAAAGCGACGAAAAAATATAAAAGCGTATAAAAACATAAAAAACACGACATCTAATGATGGTTGAGTTATCATCCGACACTTAAGTGACCCATTCGACCCATTTGTTGACCCATTCGACCCATTTGTTGATTCACATAAGTCCATATGTCGACCCATTTGACCCATTCTTTGCAAATGGGGTAACCCAATCCAACCCATAAGTTGTTATTTTTGACCCATAGCAACCCATTTTTCTCTAAATGGGTTGTGATTGCCACTTCTAATGGTAGCTAATGATTGCCTTTACGGAAAGAGATGGGGCTTTATGAGCACGATGGATGATCAAAGATGACACTAAGAATTTTGAGAGTGTCAAGTGGTGTTAAATGATCCTAGAGATAAGATGATGACTTAAGAGATTTGGAAAATTCCTTAAAAATCATAAGAAATTAAAAACTAGTTTTGGCCTATTTTGAGGTAAGGATGAGTGAAATCAATTTGCTAAAATTGAGAGAGATATCAAACTAGGTGTTTTAAGATGAGAGGAACAATGTGTAAACATTGGAGTGGAAATATGGTGAGTTTTGAAGTAATGATAAATCAAAAATACTTGAATGTGATCCTAAATCATCCATGAGTGAATGTGAGATCAACTGAGCCTAAGGAAAGTTTAAGTGATCCTAACGTAGCATGTTTAACTAGTCCAATAAGGTCTAGAATGTTGGATTAATGCAAGGAGGCTAAAAGGAACTTACATCACCCGGATCCCACGGATCCTTCACTTGAGGATCCGTCTAGTTACATCTAAGGGATCCGGCGTCTCGGACATATTTTCTTAATGAATAGTTGCGAAATTTTGCTCTATGTTTGAATTATGAAACAAATTGTTTCTCTGACAAGCATACATGTATACACGTTAAGCAAAGCAAGGAGAGCATGTAGAGATCACATATAGGCAATCAAATGAGATCGAGCTCACAAATAACACAAAGGTTTAGCAAACTTAACAAGCACTATTCAAAAGTCCAAAAGCAGTTTACGGTCTAGATTAGTAAATCATTTACACTAACAATGACATGCAAGGTATATGCCTAGAAAGAAAAGAGCACATGATGGTGTTCAAGACAAAAGACTTGTGAGGTGCTAGTTTAGGACAATCTAGTCATTACGGATGGTGATTAGTATACAATGAGCTTCGTCCATGAAGTCATGTATTTCTTCTCGATAAAGGCAAGATAATCGCTTGATGAGGCAAGTGATTGTGATTAATTAAAGAAAAATTAATTTTACAACTTGTTTGATTAGTAATCCTAAGACAATGCAAAGTATTTCCATAGTAAACTTACTTTAGGAAAACATAGGAGTATAAATTTCTTAAGTGAAAGAATGAATATGAGACTATTACTAGCGGTGCTCAATTACGGCTAAACACGACCATTTTTACAGGCGATTCCACATACCCAACTTCAATCAAGGAAGCAATTCAACCGTTAGGTCAAATTGAGTTTCTATTGCAATAAGTTCTCCAGTATTCATTCTCAAGTTAGGAAAATTTATATTCCTACAATGGCCTATCGAAGAGTAACAATGATGATACTTTGCTTCGTTTTTATTAATATTATACTTGAAACAACTAAGGTGACGAAGGTGTCAAAAAATTAAAAGTTGTCCATATGGTGAGCAAAAAAAATGGTTTGGATGAGCTAGTTCAACATATGTTGTTGGAAAGCTCGAGTTTGGACTTTCGGATATGAACAATTATATTTGCGTTGCAAAATAATTTACTTGAGTATATCGGATGAAATAATCAAGTTGTCAATCCTACTATGAAGCTTGGAGCGATCATGAAAAGAAAATGGTAGAGTACATCATCAACACAAGTGTAGGTTATGATCCGATGTACATTCTTGTTATTTTAGAAAACGATACAAGAAAATATGAAATCAAGAAATCATATAAGCACATAAAACATTTATGTTGCAGACATGACAAACTCAATCAAAAAGTCATTTGGTGTGTTATATGTTTTAAACATTTTTCAACTTATAAAACTAACATTTTTGACACAACTAGATGTTATCCCAAACACTCCTTCAAGTAGCACATTAATTAGTAGAAAATTACTAAATTGACAAGCAAGATAATGAATACCAAGGTAAGGAAACCACATATGTTATTCAATCAAACAAGCACAAAAACTATTTGAGATAAACAAATAATCAAGTAATGAAAGGAAGACAATTTATCATTTAGCAAAGCATACGAAAGTTCTTTTCATCGCTTTGTGTTAAATATAAACATGTATACCAAGCTTGATTAGTTTCTTTTATAAATATGATCAAAACCTTAATTTTAAAAGAGGACACATTGTTATTCAAAGACGAAAACATCCGTCTCCATTAGATCAAAATTTTGTGCAAAAGTTATGACCTAAAATGACTTTCTATTATAAATCAATGATTCTGTAATTTTGTTTTGAATCAGTTTATGAAATAATTTTTAAATGAAAGTAGACTTAAATATCTTTAAAACGATAGGTGGCACGACTTCTAATGACTTACGGTTAATTAGTTATGAATTTTTGAAATTGAGAAAAAAACGTCTTACGTACCACGGATCCCTTGCTCGAGGGATCCGTCCAGATGTAACTGAGCGATCCGCGGATCGACGTAATTACAAAATTGCATGTTTTGACCCGACGAAAGGTTTAACCTTTGTAGACTTTTAAGTGAAGTTATATTATAAATTTTACCTTTATTCAAGCTTGATTAACAAGATATCTAACAACAAAACTTCAAAGAGAAAAAAAAATCAACAAAACACTTTTCAAATTATGCTTGAATTCACCAACAATTTGATACAAGGACCTTACTCGTTTTGAAAACCATTTGTTTTAAAAACTAGAGCCAACCCGCTCTGATACCAATTGTGAAAACGTAGAGGGGGTGAATACGTTTCCGTTTAAAACTTAAAACTTTTGTATCAAATATAATATAAACCATTGCATTTGCTAATCTCGACGCGAGGATGCATTTAACGCATTACGGCATGTAAGGCCAACCCCTTAATATCACATAAGATTCCGCAAGATTAATGGTTCATTATAAATCAAGTTTCACCATTATTAGTCCGGTTGCATTTTCTTGATCAAGCGTGTCATAATATGTAAAGTGTTAAATATAGTTTATGACTATATGAAAGACCAAGTATGTATCACAAACATAGACATCAACCACATAGAAAATAAACAATGTAATGCAAGAATAAGAGTAAAGCGATAAGTAAAATGATAGACAAACAAACACTAGGATTTATAGTGGTCCGGCTACAAGGACACCTTCTTTGCCCTACTCCACTCCCCGAGTCACCTACTCTAGAGTTCGTAAACACTACACGACACCAACTCCTTATAGCGGAGAAGCCTTCACAACGTCGCCTACTCTTTTTCCGGTACTAGGCTAACCACCGGGTTCTTTCACACCAAGGTGAACCACACCTACCACAACGTCGCCTACCCTTTATCCGGTACTAGGCTAAGTACCGAGTTCCATTACAATGGAGGAACTACTACACAACACTACACAACACCTATACCCCTAAAGAGACCAACTCCTTATTACAACACCATCAAGGATATCAATATCCTTGGATCCAATACTACTATATCTTGTGCATCGAAACACAACATATCGAATGTACACCTTAGGCACCTTTCACTAATGCCCTTGGTTAGATTACTCGGCACCCTTCACTAATGCCTTCATCTTGACTCTTTTATAATTCTTCACTAATGCCTTTGACACATCTATGACACCCGTTATGTTTTGTGGCCCAACATTACAAACCTTGTGTTTTATGGCACAAACACATAAACCATCTAGTCTAGTTATAGATATATAACACATCTATGATACCCGTTTTGTTTTGTGGCCCAACATAACAAACCTTGTGTTTATGGCACAAACACATAAATCATCTAGTCTAGTCATAGATACAAGAATATGATACTAAACAATATCCAAGACAATGTGTCTAATGGATATGAAATCCTAAACTAAACATCAAGAACACAAAGCATGATGTAGTTAGTCTTCTATGAATGAAGATGACAAGTTTCCCAAGCTTGTTGTAGAAGATCTTCATGTGCTTGTATCTTGTGATGGGTGATCACTTGATGAGGTAAGGAAGCAAGATCTCTAAGCTTGCTTTGGAGGATCACTTCGGAGTATGCTTACAACAAATGAGAGTTAGAAGCATTATGCTCATATGAGATGAGGGTGGTTTACATGTTTTCGATGATCTAAATATCCTAGAAATGGTGGAAGAAACTATGTGTGAAGGTGTGAAGAAATGGTAAGAAGTGGCTTGCTATTTATAGGCAAAAGACCAAAACCATGTTACGCCCCAAGGATCCCTTCGGAGGATCCGACCCTTGTAATTCAATGATCCGTGGGCACATTGAGGGATCCATGGGGCGCTCCCTTTTGCCCATGGATTTTGGATCATGGGTCATGGGTTATGGGTTGGTCCATGGGTATTTCATTAGATACAATGTATCTAATAGATGCAATGCATCTAGTCAAATGGGTATGGGTCTTGGGTCATGGGTTTTACCCAACACATTTACTTATGTTTACTTAAGTGTTTTATAAACTATTTAACTAAACATGTTTAATGGTTTATTAGGGGTT
Organism: Chrysanthemum lavandulifolium; assembly: GCA_022545495.1. NCBI lineage: Eukaryota > Viridiplantae > Streptophyta > Magnoliopsida > Asterales > Asteraceae > Chrysanthemum > Chrysanthemum lavandulifolium. The sequence goes on along the minus strand of CM040243.1, from coordinate 243,482,645 downwards.
TGATCATAACGCAACATAACAAACATGTACGAACTCGTGTTGTAGCATACAAGGACTTGAGTCGTCGAGAGGTGTTGAGAGTATGTTGAGACAAAATATAATTACAAGTAACTTATACATTTTACGTTATGTATTACAAGTTACATGTTTGTCATCAAAAAAACAGATGAGAATGTATAGATTAAATATCGTAATATTTGCACTAACATAACGTTCTAATAGGAATTATACATTTAAATGTGTATGATTGCCCTATTAAGAACATGTGTCGAAGATAATAAAGACTACTTTAAATATTTATGTCATTCAATATTTAAGAAACACTTGTAATTAAAATTTACGTTACGTGAGAACGTGAACTAGATTGTATCTCAAGGTAAAATATCCACGTGTCGTGAGAACGAGCATGGATGATTTTGCGCTTTCTTCGTTGAACATTTCATGGAATGACATAATTAAATGAAGTAATCTAATACTACTTTGATTTTAGGTATTTATGTATTCATTGAATGACTTAAATATATGTAGTAAATATTAACTTGAAATTATTAATTGAAACCCGAGGTGGTGTTCATAATTACTTTAATTATACATGTTTATGATTTCTTTGTAAAGTCACAAACATGAAGTCTTTTAATACAAGACTTACAATATAAAGTAAGGCGTTAACTTGCTATGTTTTAAGACATATGCATGAAGACAATGAGTTGATCAATGACTTATAACGAATAGTGTGATTATAATCATATGTCTTTTGACTTGGTCAAAATACTTGTGTTATAATACATGCAATTGACTAGTAAGATGAGTGTGTAAATACTCATCATTTTGGTATGTTCGGTTAGAAGAATCAAAATCTATTGACATTGTTTGATTCAAGATAACTATAAAAGTTATCGTTTAAAATGCTCGAAATGCATCAAAATGTGATGAATCACATTAAGAAAATATTCCAAAATTGCATTTGTATATGTTTCGGATGCAAAATTTAAATGCAATTTTAAATTATTAAAGGCAAAATCGGATGAAAAATGAGCTAAGTTTGCATAATTGGCGCAAAACGTTTAAAATGCTCGAAATGTCCCCATTTTATATGTTTCAAAAAATTGTCTAAGAAATAGTCCCCAGAGCACTTAATTTCAAAGAAAAATCACCAAAGGTCCTTTTAAAATCATAAGTTGTCAAAATTAGTCCTTTGGTGAAAAATATCAAAAGTTTTGAGAAATTACAAAATTGGTCCTTGAAGTTTGAAAATTGGCAAAATGGCCCTTGAAATTGGAAAATGTCAAGTTTGGTCCTTGTACTATTGAAGCTTGTCACTTTTAGTCCCTTGGAGCAACTTTGTGAAAATGGCGACCATGGTCCTTGATTTTCGAAATTACAAAACAAGTCCTTATTAATACCCTTTACACCTTTTTTGGCCTTGTCAAAACCAATTGGACCCCATCATTAACCCTTTGGACCCCCATTCAATAACAATTTGGACCCCCTCCTTTAATATTACCAGTCAAACCCCATCGGTCAAACAACCAACTCGCCCATTTTTTCTTCTCCTTCACTGAACTCTGCAACCACTTCACCTCCCATCCCCTCCTCACTTCACTCTTCCATGTCCCCCACCTTCAACTACCTTCCAAATTGCATTTAATGCTCTCCTACCCCTTCACTCAACCTCACCGGCTTATACAAGTTTTGGCGCCAAAATCAATCAAATGGCCAATATCTCTTCAAGAAATCCAATGGCCGGGGAAAAGGTGGGAAACAATCGAGAGAGAGAGAAGAAGTTTGGAGTATAAAAGAAAGCAAGAGGAAGAGAAGAAAAAGAGTCTTGTAGTTTTAAATATCATTAATGTCGTTTTTATAAAAATGTTTTAGTTAAGTAAAAATTTGTAATATCGGTTTCTTATGTATCAAACTAAGGTTATGTTATCATTATAAACTATTTCCAAGTATCAATTCAAGTTGTGTTTACATTTCATATTTTGTGCTTCTTGTTGAAAATTTAAGTTTCAATTTCCTACATCCAAGCTTCAAATAGCTTATTTCTAAGTTCAATAAGCTTATATAAGCTTCTTATAGCTTTTATAAGCTTACTTTTAAGTTTTAAGCAATCTTGGTTCTTGGTCAAAGAAAGTCAAACTGGGCCAATTTGGTCTTGGAAATGGATAATGGTGTAGCGATCTTGGATTTGGGTTGATTTATAATCTATTGGGTTGATTTTTATAGGATAGAGGTTCATTGTGTTCATTGATTTCAAGCCATTGTGGCTAAGGACCTATTGTAAGTTTATTTTCAAGGTTTCATTGCATAATCTTTATTTGTAGTTATAAATAGTTCAAACACTGTTTATTAAGTTGTATTTAGGTTAGTTAACATCGGTTTGATCATTAATGTTAGCTAGTTAAGTGTTTATCTCGGTTTTATTTGCAAATCGGTTGTTAAAGGTGTGTTTGGATTTGTTGCTTAAAGCGTATTAGAGGTTCATTCGGTGGTAGAGTCTTGTTGTTTTAGGCTTGTTAAGTTCGATTTGGCTCATTCTCATCTTAAAATTGCATCTGCAAACCATAATAGTCAAAATCTCATCTCAATCTGTCTTAATTACTTCATTGTTGAGATTTTGCAAAATCAAACACTTGTTTTGTGTTTAAGATTCATAGACATAGCTTGCTTTAGCTTCATTTCATCATATTAACATCAACATCAGTCCTCAAATTGGTTTCAAAGTTCACCAAAGTCAACATCTTAATTACGCTTCAAAAGTCAAAAACTTGAAAAAGCCATTTTGAGCTCAATGAGATGATTTTTCATTGACTCATTTCGGGTCAAATTAAGTGAAACTTGTGGTTTTAAAAAGTTCAACTGGTCTACTTTCTTATTATCATTTTGTGGAATTTTGTCAATTTTTATAAGCTTAAAAAGCGCTTATCAATATGGGCTTATATGCCACACATACACAGTGACTCGAGCTGCAGTGTTGTGCGAGTTTTGCGATCCTGTGCACAAAGCTCATAAGAGCTTGTCTAGGTCTGATCTTTGGTTTACAAGTTCTTACCCAGGTCTAGTTTAGGTTCCATAACTTGGTTTTCAATTTTAGCTTATTTGGAAGCTTGTACTTAAGCTCAAACTTGGTACCCAAAACTGTTTTTAGCACATAAACTCAAATCAATCAAATCTGTGCAGATTGCTATTCAGAGGTTAAGGCTTGTTGTTTTTGTTGCATTTGGGTACTTTTAGCTTATTATAGCTTTTGTTTCAGTTGGTGGCTTTTGGTGCTTTTGCTTATTTCAAAGTCTTATTTATAAGCACTTATCATTGCGATTACATTTTCTTGCACACAACCACCTGTTTTTCTATTTTCCTAGATTCTAAATATTATTTTAGACTTATCTTGAATTTTCAGATTTTTCCAAGTCAATTTGCTATTTTTCTTCATTTTAATCAATTTTAGTACTTTTAATTAGCATTTAATACAATTAATTAAGAAAAGTTTCAAAAAATAATTTTTCATTTTTCTTAAGTTAAGATAAATATAAAAAGTCAAAAAATATTTTTCCAGATTTTTCTTAGTTAAATTTGTATTTTTAAGCAATTTAATTAGTTTTAAATAGTTTTTAATTCCTAGAAAATACAAAAATAATCAGAAAAATACAAAAATAGTTTTGAAAATTCTCTTTTGTTATTTTAGATTTTTCTAAGTCATAATTTTATTTTTCTAGCTTTATTTCATATTTTCTTGTATTTTAGGTTATTATTTAATAGTTAAAATTAGTTTTTAATTAATAATAATTAATTAAATAGTTATAAAAATAATTTTCTTTTTCTAAAAATTTTCTTTTATCATTAGGTTTGTAAAAATATCATTTTCATATTTTTAGGATTAATATTGTTTAAGTTTCACATTTTCATTTTATGTCGTTACGTAGTTTTTAAATTAAGTTTTATAAAACATAAAATCAAAAACATCATTTTGCAAATAGTGATAGCGTTTATTTAATATTTTTATCTTTTAATTTTCTTTAATTTGCATTTAAGCCTTTGTAATTATAGGCTTTTTACGTAGTTATAATAATTCAAATCCTCTTTTCGTTCAAATCTCTCGATCACTATTCGTTTGGTGATTCATTGCATAGCTCATTGGGACATAACGACCGGGAAACACTATACTCCCCGATCTTCATTGCATTCGTGTCCGACTGTTTTAAGTTTCTTACGGTTGGCCATTCACAGTGGTCGGCTTGCGTGATAAAACTTGACGGTTTAGCACGGATCAAATTTTAGCGCCATTCTTGGGGAGTCATCTTGATTATCTTCCGTTTAGCAGTTAGTAGTTTGAATACTCACTCTTTGTTCATACCATCCATCTATATCTATATATATTTTCTTATAAAAATCCAAAACCCAAAAACATCCAAAACGTATAAAACACAAAAATATTTTCCTTTTGTTTCTATATATGTATCAAAATAAAAATACAAAAGATTTGTCGTTTTCTTTGTTTAATAATAACAACATAAAAGATTACCACCGCAAACCAAGGCGTGTACTACCTAACTGGGATACGACCATAATAAGTTCCCGAACCAAAGATTTAAAACTTGCCTTTGTGTCCTTGTGATTGGTGTACCTTTTTCAAAGAAGCCATTCATCTTGTGATTATTGGTTTAAGTTCACATTTGTTTTGCCTCGATTTTGTTTTAATTGGATTTGTTGTTATATCTACTTATCGAACCGGAAAACCTAAAAGATTCTTCTCACCCATTTTCATAAAATATCTTCATAATTCCCATTCCTCTCCTTAACTCGAGGTCTCTTAGAGTTAACTCTAGTGTATCTTTTCGCTCTTCTAGATCTGTGAGCCCATTTCGTGAGCTTGTCAAGATTCCAAGAAGGCGTGTCCGTGAGACTTCTGCTCCATCGATCGGATCGAGATCCGGACTGCTCACACTACTTCCGTTATCATGGCGGAAGAACGCCTATGTGTGAGCTTCTCCGAGCACCCATCGGCGGGTATGGAGATGCTATCGTTATCCCGACCATTGTGGTGAAAATTTTGAACTCAAAACCGGTTACTGAATCTTGTAACCTCAAGTCAATTCTATGGTTTTGAGCGGGATGATCCTCATGCTCATATTCGATGGTTTAACAAGATTGCATCTACCATCAAATACAAGAATGTCCCTACGATCTTTGTTAAGCTTCTTACATTCCCATTTTCTCTTGAGGACAAGCCGGTTTGGCTTGAAAACAACCCCTCGGTCAATTGAGACATGGGAAGATCGGTGAAGAAATTTGTGAATGAATTTTATCCACCTTCCAAAACCACGAGTCTTAAAATGAAATCATCAAGTTCACTCAAAAGTTTGATGAATCCTTGATGAATCGTGGGATCGTTTTAAGGAATTGCTTCATAAATGTCCTCACCACGGTTTCTCCGAGTTGATGCAACTCGATACTTTCTATAATGGAGTGAGTCAATCGATCAAGATTCTCTCAATTCCTCCGCGGAGGAAATTTCTTAAGCAAAAAGCTGTCAAAGAAGCTTTAGCGATCATTGAAAACAAGTCTAAAGTCCGCCTTGCCGCGAAGCAAGCGGTTGTTTCCCAAGTCGGTGTTGGTCCTTCTTCTTCATCGCCGTGAGTCAATCTAGCACCGATGCTAAGATTGACAAACTCACGGAAGCCATTCAAGCTTTGGTTCTCTCCAACCAAAGAAAGTCTCTTTTCCACAAACTTCACCTCCTGCTGAAGTTAAGAAAGTGGAAGTCGTGTTACTTGTGGTGGCCCCATGCTTATTACAAGCTGTATGGCCACCGATGGTAACCCTTTGAAGCTAATCTTGTGGGCGGGATTTCTAATCAAGGAGGCAACCAATATCGTGCTCCTATAGACCCGAACCACCGTCCCAACCACTACCTGGACCTCCGGTTTCAATCAAAACCGTAATCAAAATCGAAATAGACCAAACCAAGGTTTTCAAAACCAAGGTAATTTTAGTCCTAACAACGGTTTTCAAAATCAAAATCAAAATTTCCAACACCAAGGAAATTTCAATAGAAACCAGTCGGAAATTTCAACCGGGTATTTTCATGGCAATAATCAAGGAAATTTTCAAGGCCCTAATCCTAACAATAGAGGCGAATTTTCTGTGCAAAATCAAGCCATTGTTCCAACTGGACCATCATCGATGAGTTGTTGAAACAATTCATGAAATCCCAAGAGGAAATGAATCGGTTGTTGGTAAGCGATTTCGACATTAAGAAGTCTTTAAATGATCGACCCTCGGGCTCGGTAAACTACCTAGCAACACGATCGCTAATCCGAGGGAAGATGCAAAGCGATCACAACCGAAGTGGTGCTTCTTATGATGGACCCGCTATTCCTACTACCTCTTCTTCTTCTCTCCCGAAGGTAGTGGAAAGCGAACACGAGGCGACAAAGGACAAGGAACTTCCTACTAATAACGGAAGTACCAAAATGTCCATCCTCGGGTTGTCCCGAAACCCAAAACCAAACACAGGTTGTTTTGAACCTCCGGTTGGTAACCCCAAATCAAAACTTCTATTCCTTACCCTCACGTTTAAATGAGCAAAAACTCATGAGAAAGCTAGTCATCAAATGGAAAAATTCTTTCAAATTTTCCAAGAACTTCATTTTGACATAAGCTTTGCGGATGCCATCATGTTGATGCCCAAGTTTGCATCTACTCTCAAACACATGTTGAGCAATAAGGAAAAGTTGTTTGAAATGGCTAAAACTCCTTTGAGCGAGAATTGCTCGTGATTACTGTTAAAAGCTTCCAGAAGCTAGGAGATCCCGGAAAATTTCTTCTTCCTTGTGTTTTCACGGGATGATTGAATGCTTTGCCCTTGCCGATCTTGGTGCAAGCATCAATCGATGCCTTATTCGATGTGGAAGAAACTTTCTCTTAGGAACTTATTCCTACCGCATGACTCTTGAGCTTGCGGATCGTTCTATATCGCGTCCTCTTGGCATCGCCGAGGATGTATTCGTGAAAGTAGGAAAGTTCCATTTTCCGGTGACTTTGTGGTTGTTGATTTCGATGCCGATCATCGGGTTCCTCTCATTGTTGGACGAGGATTCACGAGAACGGGCCGTGCTCTTATTGATGTATTTGAGCAAGAAATCACTTTACGTGTGGGTAATGAAGTCATTACCTTTAACCTTGATCAAACTTGAGGTACTCCTCAAATTATGATCTTGAATCGGTTAATCGAGTCGATTTAATTGATATTGCTTGAGGAGTACTCTCAAGAGTTTCTTGGTTATCTTCATAATTACGTGAGTGGGATTCCACCACATCTTCTCAACCTATCATTGCCGACTCTTCCCTCTCTCACTCCGTTTGAGGAGGTGACTTCCTTCTGGAAGAGATCGATGAATTTCTTGCTATTGATGAATCAATTCCGCACGGAATTGATGGTGTTTATGATTCGGAGGAGATATTCTTTATCTTGAGCAATTGTTAAATGAAGATCCATTACCTTCACTCCTCCGAAAGAAATCACGATTGAGGAAATCAAATCGGTACAAACTTCTCTTGAAGAATTTCCGAGGTTGAACTTAAGGACCTACCTCCTCATCTCGAGTATGCATTCTTGGAGGGTGATGATAAATTACCCATCATAATTGCTAAAGACTTAAATGAGGAGGAGAAAAGCTGCTCTCATAAAGGTCTTGAAGTCACACAAGCAAGCAATTGCTTGGAAACTCTCCGACATTAAGGGTATCAACCACGAGTTTTGTACTCACAAAATCTTAATGGAGGATGACTTCAAACCAGCGATCCAACATCGAGAGAAGGTGAATCCTAAGATTCATGAGGTTATCAAACAAGAGGTTCTCAAACTTCTTGATGCGGTTTAATTTACCCGATCTCGATAGTCCTTGGGTTAGCCCAATTCATTGCGTTCCAAAAAGGGTGGCATTCTTGTTGTCACAAATGAAGAAAACGAGTTAATTCCAACTCGATTGGTTACGGGATGGCGTGTGTGCATTGACTATCGCAAGTTAAGCGAAGCCACCCGTAAAGACCATTTTCCTCTACCCTTCATGGACCGGATGCTTGAGAGATTAGCGAGGAATGAGTACTATTGTTTCCTTGATGGTTTCTCGGGTTACTTTCAGATCCCCATTGATCCGCTGGATCAAGAAAAGACCACATTCACCGCCCATACGGAACGTTTGCCTATAGACGTATGCCTTTTGGCCTATGTAATGCTCCCGCACGTTCCAACGATGTATGATGGCAATTTTCCACGACATGATCGGAAACAATGGAGGTGTTTATGGATGACTTCTCGGTCATTGGGGACTCGTTTCATACATGTCTCTCCCATTTAGAAAAATGCTTCAAAGGTGTGAAGACACCAATCTTTGTCTAAATTGGGAGAAGAGCCACTTTATGGTCAAAGAAGGCATAGTCCTTGGCCATAAGATTTCCAAAAATGGGATTGAGGTAGATAGAGCAAAAGTTGATGTTATTGCTAAATTACCTCATCCTACTACCGTCAAAGGTATTAGGAGTTTTCTAGGTCATGCCGGGTTTTATCGTAGATTCATACAAGATTTCTCTAAAATCGCTCGGCCTATGACCCATCTTCTCGAAAAAGATGCTCCTTTTATCTTCTCTCCTGAGTGCATCGAAGCTTTTGAAACATTAAAGAAAAAGCTTACGGAAGCACCCATTCTAGTTGCCCCGATGGGATTTACCCTTTGAGCTCATGTGCGATGCAAGTGATTTTGCTATCGGTGCGGTCTTGGGGCAACGCAAAACCAAGCATTTTCACCTATCCACTACGCAAGCAAAACTATGATGAAGCTCAAACCCATTACACCACTACGAAAAAAGAATTATTAGGCATGGTGTATGCGTTTGAAAAGTTTCGCCATACCTTATCTTGACCAAATGCGTGGTGTATACGGATCACTCGGCTCTCAAATATCTCTTTGCAAAACAAGATGCAAAGCCGAGATTGCTCCGTTGGGTTCTCCTCCTACAAGAATTTGATATCATTATACGTGATAAAAAGGAGCGAGAACACAGGCTGCGATCATCTATCCGTCTAGAAAACCCTCACCAAGATGTGTTCGAGAAAAAGGAAATTAATGAAACATTTCCTCTCGAAACAATCAATGTGGTTTCTTTTCGTGGAGACTCTTCTACCCCATGGTTTCTTGACTTTGCAAATTACCATGCGGGTAACTTTGTGGTGAAAGGGATGTCGTCCCAACGGAAAAACAAATTCTTTAAAGATGTGAAACATTATTTCGGGACGACCCTACTTGTTCAAAATTTGCGCGGATCAAGTCATCGAGCGATGTGTGTATGGTCGGGAAGCTATTGACATTCTCAAGGCTTGCCATTCGGACCTCTTGGGGACATCATAGCCCCAACTACACCGCCAAGAAGGTGTTTGATTCCGGATTCTATTGGCCCACGATTTATAAGGATGCCCATGAATTTGTCAAAACCTGTGACGCTTGTCAGCGTCATGGGAATATCTCACAAAGAAATGAAATGCCGCAAAACGCCATTCAAGTGTGTGAGATTTTTGACATCTGGGGCATTGACTTTATGGGGCCATTTCCTTCTTCTCGTGGTAACAAATACATACTCGTGGCCGTTGACTACTTGTCAAAATGGGTTGAAGCTAAGGCTTTGCCTACCAACGATGCCCGAGTTGTTGTGAAATTCTTAAAATCTCTTTTTGCTAGGTTTGGAACTCCACGAGCCATAATCAGTGATCGTGATGCGCATTTTGCAATGACCAATTTGATAGAGTCATGCAAAAGTATGGTGTAACTCACCGTCTCTCTCTGCGTACCACCCCAAACAAGTGGGCAAGTGGAAGTTTCCAACCGGGGGATTAAAGAATTACGGAGAGGACGGTTGGCGAAAACCGTGCCTCTTGGTCGGATAAGCTAGATGGCGCTCTGGGCCTTCCGTGCGACTTATAAAACACCCATCGGGTGCACTCCATACAAGCTAGTGTGCGGAAGGCATGTCATCTGCCGGTTGAGCTTGAGCACAAGGCATCTTGGGCCTTGAAACATGCCAACTTTGATATTCAGACGGTGGTGATCACCGGAAAGTTCAAATGAATGAATTAAATGAACTCCGTGATCAAGCATACGAGAACTCTTTGATCTACAAACAAAAGACAAAGAAGATTCATGACTCAAAATCAAGAACCGCGTTTTCAACGTCGGTGATCGAGTCCTTCTTTTCAACTCAAGATTGAAGATTTTCTCGGAAAATTAAAATCCATGGTGCGGACCATTTACCATCACTAAAGTATTTCCATATGGAACCATTGAGTTATCTCAACCCGATGGTCCAAACTTTAAAGTGAATGGTCATCGGTTGAAGCATTATTTTGGAGAGGACATTCCTCCTGTGGTTGTCCGGTTTACAAACTTTCCCATGAACCAATGAATGCGGGATCGAGTCAAGCTAGCGACTCGGGAATCAAAAACATAGCATGCCATATGGGTTTTCACCCATATTTCGACTTCTTTCTATCTTTCTACCACCCTAGTGTGGGGGGTTGCCCACATGTTGTGTATATATAGTTCTCAAAAAAAAAAAAAAAAAAAAAAAAAAATCTTTCAAAATAATGGCGTAGTATTTCCCTTTTCGTTCTTTGTTTCGGCATAACCGCGGTACTTTGAATATTGAGGGCAATATTCATTTCTAAGTGTGGGGAATTCTCACGAATTTTATCATGTAATTATACCACCTAATTCCCGTTTTGGCCAAAATTTTTTTTTGGAGTAAGTGTTTTACACTTACTCATCTTGGTTATCGATCCGCCTGTCTAAAAACAAAAGGATTGGCTAATCCAGAGCAAACGGCTCTTGGTAAAGATATCTCAAATCCGTTGACGACTTGCAATTTGCCCAAAATTGTATGGTATTCACTCACCATATCCTTAAAAGTGAAGAGTTGGCTAGCCCGCAAGTTTATGGCTTGTGGTAAAGGCGATGGAAAAACCATAATTGGTAATCACTCACCAAAGATAATATTGATAATTTATCTAAGAGTTGGCTAGTCCGAGCAAGCGGCTTCGGTAAAGACAAATCAAATCCGTTGGAAGTCGGTGGTTTGCTCAAAATCACATGGTTATCGATGTACCATGGTTCTTACTTGAACTAAAACATTTGGCTACTCCGAGTAATGGCTTTTGGTAAAGAGATTCAAATCCATTAAGTTTTCTCAAAAGATTGCTAGGGACTAGCAATAGTTTAGTGTGGGGATTGATGAGTGTGTAAATACTCATCATTTTGGTCAATCTGAGCTAAAACGTTTAAAAATGCTCGAAATGCATCAAAATCTGAAAATATTCCAAAATTGCATTTTATATGTTTCGGATGCAAAATGTTCAAAATCGGATGAAAAATGAGCTAAGTTTGCATAATTGGCGCTTCAGTCCCCAAGTTTCAAAAATTGTCGAAATAGTCCACGAGCACTTAATTTCAAAGAAAAATCACCAAAGGTCCTTTTAAAATCATAAGTTGTCAAAATTAGTCCTTTGGTGAAAAATATCAAAAGTTTTGAGAAATTACAAAATTGGTCCTTGAAGTTTGAAAATTGGCAAAATGGCCCTTGAAATTGGAAAATGTCAAGTTTGGTCCTTGTACTATTGGAGCTTGTCACTTTTAGTCCCTTGGAGCAACTTTGTGAAAATGGCGATGGGTCCTTGTATTTTCGAAATTACAAAATAAGTCCTTGTTATTAATTTACACCTTTTTGGGACCTTGTCAAAACCAATTGTGACCCCTGCCATTAACCCTTTGGACCCCACATCAATAACAATTTGGACCCTCCTTTAATATTACCACCAAACCCCATCGGTCAAACACTCCAACTCGCGCCATTTTTCTTCTCTTCACCTAACACCGCAACCACTTCACCTCCCATCCCCTCCTCACCTTCACTCTTCCATGTCCCCCACCTTCAACTACCTCCAAATTGCATTTAATGCTCATCTCCTACCCTTCACTCAACCTCACCTGCTTATACTCTTTTGGCGCCAAAATCAATCAAGGGCCAATATCTCTCAAGAAATCCAATGGCCAAGAAAAGGTGGGAAACAATCGAGAGAGAGAGAAGAAGTTTGGAGTATAAAAGAAAGCAAGAGGAAGAGAAGAAAAAGAGTCTTGTAGTTTTAAATATCATTAATGTCGTTTTTATAAAAATGTTTTAGTTAAGTAAAAATTTGTAATATTTTGTTTTATGTATCAAACTAAGGTTATGTTATCATTATAAACTATTTCCAAGTATCAATTCAAGTTGTGTTTACATTTCATATTTTGTGCTTCTTGTTGAAAATTTAAGTTTCAATTTCCTACATCCAAGCTTCAAATAGCTTATTTCTCGGTTCAAATAAGCTTATACAAGCTTATTATAGCTTTTATAAGCTTACTTTTAAGTTTCAAGCAATCTTGGTTCTTGGTCAAAGAAAGTCAAACGGGCCAAATTGGTCTTGGAAATGGATAATGGTGTAGCGATCTTTGGATTTGGGTTGATTTATAATCTATTGGGTTGATTTTATAGGATAGAGGTTCATTGTTTCACGATTTCAAGCCATTGTGGCTAAGGACCTATTGTAAGTTTATTTTCAAGGTTTTATTGCATAATCTTTATTTGTAGTTATAAATAGTTCAAATCGCTTATTAAGTTGTATTTAGGTTAGTTAAACTCGGTTTGATCATTAATGTTAGCTAGTTAAGTGTTTATCTCATTTTATTTGCAAATCGGTTGTTAAAGGTGTGTTTGGATTTGTTGCTTAAACGTGTTAGAGGTTCATTCAGTGGTTGAGTCTTGTTGTTTTAGGCTTGTTAAGCTCGATTTGACTCATTCTTGTCTTAAAATTGCATCTGCAAACCATAATAGTCAAAATCTCATCTCAACTGTCTTAATTACTTCATCTGTTGAGATTTTGCAAAATCAAACACTTGTTTTGTGTTTAAGATTCATAGACATAGCTTGCTTTAGCTTCATTTCATCATTAACATTAACATCAGTCCTCAAATCGGTTTCAAAGTTCACCAAAGTCAACATCTTAAAGCTGTCTCAAAAGTCAAAACTTGAAAAAGCCATTTGAGCTCAATGAGATGATTTTTCATTGACTCATCTCTGGGTCAAATTAAGTGAAACTTGTGGTTTTAAAAAGTTCAACTGGTCTACTTGCTTATTATCATTTTGTGGAATTTTGTCAATTTTTATAAGCTTAAAAGCGCTTATCAATATGGGCTTATATGCCCATGCAAGACTCGATGTTGACAGTGTTGCGAGGTTTGCAGAGCTTGCACAAAGCTCATCAAGAGCTTGCTTAGGTCTGATTCTTTGGTTTAGAAGTTCTTACCCAGGTCTAGTTTAGGTTCCATACTTTGGTTTTCAATTTTAGCTTATTTTGTAGCTTGTACTTAAGCTCAAACTTGGTACCTAAAACTGTTTTTAGCACATGTAACTCAAATCATCAAATCTGTGTAATTGCTATTCAGAGGTTAAGGCTTGTTGTTTTAGTTGCATTTGGGTACTTTTAGCTTATTATAGCTTTTGTAGTCAATTGGTGGCTTTTGGTGCTCAATTGCTTATTTCAAAGTCTTATTTTCAAGCACTTATCATTGCGATTACATTTTCTTGCACACAACCACCTGTTTTCTATTTTCCTAGATTCTAAATATTATTTTAGACTTATCTTGAATTTTCAGATTTTTCCAAGTCAATTTGCTATTTTTCTTCATTTTAATCAATTTTAGTACTTTTTAATTAGCATTTAATACAATTAATTAAGAAAAGTTTCAAAAAATAATTTTTCATTTTCTTAAGTTAAGATAAATATAAAAGTCAAAAAATATTTTCCAGATTTTCTTAGTTAAATTTGTATTTTAAGCAATTTAATTAGTTTTAAATAGTTTTAATTCATAGAAAATACAAAATAATCGAAAAATACAAAAATAGTTTTGAAAATTCTCTTTGTTATTTTAGATTTTTCTAAGTCATAATTTTATTTTTCTAGCTTTATTTCATATTTTCTTGTATTTTAGGTTATTATTTAATAGTTAAAATTAGTTTTAATTAATAATAATTAATTAAATAGTTATAAAAATAATTTTCTTTTTCTAAAAATTTTCTTTTATCATTAGGTTTGTAAAATATCATTTTCATATTTTTAGGATTAATATTGTTTAAGTTTCACATTTTCATTTTATGCGTCGCGTAGTTTTTAATTCGAGTTTTATAAAACATAAAATCAAAAACATCATTTTGCAAATAGTGATAGCGTTTATTTAATATTTTTATCTTTTAATTTTCTTTAATTTGCATTTAAGCCTTTGTAATTTATAGGCTATTTCTTTTAATAATTCAAAACCTCGTAGTTATAATAATCACTATACTCTCTTTTGCATCTGCTTCAAATCTCTTCGATCACTATCAATCGTTTGGTGATTCATTGCATAGCTCATTGGGACATAACGACCGGATAATCAAATTTAGAAACACTATACTCTCACGATCTTCATTGCATTAACTATGATTGTATTCTTCTCTAGATACATTAAATAGAAGTGTTTTAAGTTTCATTGATTTGAAGTTGTGACAATGATGGTATAATTGAGATGACACTCAATTCTAGTCATGGTATCCTTAATGATGACCATGTTGACTAGTTATGCTCAACTAAGAGTATAGTTGCATTATACATTAAAGAAATAAAGAATACTTTAAACTTTAAAGTTTTGAAAGATGATTGTCACAAAAGGGTGGTTCAGGTTATCACACATCTTATGGAATGATATGACAATATCAAGATATGTGTAAACACCTACAAGAAATTCACTTATTGAATTCTTGAAATAAGTATTCTCAAAATTCCTATAGATCAAAGTTAGTTGAAATTATGCCCTGTCAACAAGTATGATTATCATGACTTGAGGCAAAATTCATTAACTAATATTATCATGCATTGATCTATTTAGTATTTGGATAAAGGATATTGTAAACATAATTATTCAAATGAAATAAAATATTTTTGTTATGTTTATTATTCATTTATTGTGATGTTATCTTATATTTGCATGTTTAAATCCTTGAATAACTTAAGTTATTCTAAATAGTCTGTTGTCGATCAATAACATGGGAATGATATTGAATTAAGACAAATCTGAGTATTAGTTAGAATATACTTGAAAGTATATTGATGCGTAGCATGACTAATTTTAGATGATATTCAATGGATTGAGTATAGGACTTATCCCACCCACATGATGGTACTTTATGGATCTTAGTCATTAAGTACATCATGAATATTTATCCTCGACTTAAGATAACAGAGAATGTCATGGATGTAGTGCATTTACGTGAAGCAATCTAACGCTATATCGTGGCGGTAGTTATAAGGATTGTTTTCGAAGTGTTGCGAAATTTATGAATTCTCGCTCGTAGTCAAAGCGGTTTGTTTCCTTCAAATTTATTTTGAAGTATAATAATGTTGGGCCTCGTAGGGTTGTCAAGATGTTTGCATGGCCATGCCCAAGGTCTTCGGAATATGTTCGTAAGAATTGGTAATCTTGATCAATCATATAAAACGAGAAACAAAATAGTTAATTAAGAAATGAGTGAGATCCATATTCTTATTAACATGGTATTAGAAACAAAAGGATGAGGTGTGCATATGGTGAAAGGAGGAGGTCTAATTCAGTAAGATGTACCATAATGAAGGGTTGACCACTGTGAAGGGTAAGTAGCTTGGGTGGATGGTGTATAATGGGTGGAATAGAGAGGAATGAAAGATGGACCTTCTTGGTCCACCCAATACACCATCAAAGGAGGATAGGTTGGTCTTCACTCAAGGAATGTGTTTCCATACAGCTGAAGCCATTCATAGAGATGGAAATGTAAGCTGTTTTGAAAGAGCTATTGAGTGGAAGGGTTATGGGTCCCTAGTGAAGCCAGTCATTTTCCTGTCTTCTCTACTGTGGTTGTTGGTTGAGTGGTTTAGATGGGGAAATGTGCTGGAAATGTAGCTAGATGGTAAGTGCAATAAGGTGAATTTGATCAGCATGGTCTGTTCTGATGAAGTTTTGTTCACAGCCATCTGTTTGGCTTTGTATGAATGCAGATGTATAGTGATTGATGATGTAATGTTGTCATGTTTGTTTTCTGATAGTTAGATGTGGAGTATAAGATTTGGGGTTTGTCCAAATCTTCTCATGTTATTCTTATTATGTACATTTTTGAAGAATGATATATATAATTCACCTTTGCACTAAAAAACAAAAGGATGAATATGATGATGAATCATCAAAGCGATTTTTTTCCCAGGAAACCTTACACGAGTTGTACCGGGGCCATTAGCGTGTTGATGGACGCTAACTAATGTCATTACACGTTTTGTAAACATATCCAAGTGGGAGCTGTTGGAATATGTATATATTTATAAAACCGTGCATGTCCAGATTCGAACTCGTGACCACGGGATTGCACATATTAGTGAATGAGAATTAAAGTTATAATTAATGTTAATGATTATGATTAATTATTACACAAAAGTCTGTCTAACGATCGTTAAGTATTTAACGGAAATGACTAACGACCGTTAAATATAAAAAAGAGAGAATATATGGTGAATAACTTAAAAATGGAAAAGATTCGGGTGACCCCTTTTCCTTCTCTATGTAGCCGGCCAAAGGGGGGTATTCCAAGCCCAAACCCTAACTTTTTCTACAAGTTATTCTACCAATATATATACAAGGTCTAGGTTAAAGGTTTAAGGTTAACTTTTGTGCATTGAATTAACCCTAGATCTTCCTCTCTGCCCTCTTTTACTTTGTTCGGCCGAATCCCCTCACCAAGGGTGTTTTGGTTTTGTTTTTTCATAAAACAAGGGCTTGTGTTAGATCTAGCAATCGCTTTGATTCGTGCTTAATTCGTGTGTACAAAACTGTGGTGGTAAGACATTATTCTTACACCAATTGGTTTGAGTTGTAAAACAGTGAGGACAACTCTTTAAACCACTTCATCTTCTTTGTTCAAGAGATCTAACCAAATTGCAAGAGGTATGTTACGCGTTTATTTTCAGTTAGTTAATTACCATTATGTTCTAAGTCTTCAGCTGTGTACTCTGTGATGTCTACATGTTATTATTTGTATATCATGTTTCATAACCTCGTAGGGGTGAGCAAACCGACCTACTCACGAATCCGTCCGATCCCGAGTCCGAATCTGTCCGAAACCGAACCGATCTCAAGCGGGTCGGGACTCGGTTGTGTTTTCCGTTTAGTCGGGATTCGGGATAGTCGGATCGGGTCGACGACGGCCGAAACCAAAACAACAAACAAAAGCGATCAAACCGACATATCCCGTCCCCGCCCGATCGTCCCAAAACCGAACCGAGCTTAATCGGTTCGGGACTCGGTTTGTGTTTGTCGGCTTGTCGGGATTTGAGTCGGTCCGGGTCGGGAGCGGCCCGATGCTCAGCCCTATAACCTCAACATCCAGATGTAAAGTAACACATGTATATGATTATATGAATTTCCAGATGAAAATTCGAACAAGTAACCTGATCTCTAGATAGAAACTTAGCAGTGAGTCGTGTAAACAACACCCAAGTTACAATATTATTAAAGGTGTGTGTATCATCAAATGAAAATAAACATAAAGAAAATAAACCTAAAGAAAATATATATACAGGTATTCCATGATACCTAATATTGGCACTTAGCCACTTAATGCTATGTTGACAACTTTTGTTGGTGAGAAATCAGTCACATTATATGGATTCAGACGGCATAAAATTGATGTGAAAATGAAGGGCAAGTGGTATGTTATTTTTTTTTTTCTAAAATGAACCATAAATTTGCCACGAGCAACTACAACTCAGTGGTATATTTCTATACTGTCATAATCGTATATGAGAGTGTCTGAACAATTATACATCAGAAAACTCAAATTTTAAATAATAATATGCATATGTATGCGTAGATATTATGTAAAACCGACTACAACATCTAGGTTGTGTTTGTCAAAATTATCGATGTGATTAACGATTAGACTCGTAGTTAGTAGTTAGCAGTAAAGTTTATTTTATAAAAGTGTTTGATAGAGTAACTGTATTTGTAATAATAATGTGTAAAATGACGTAAAAGGACATACATATACAAATATAAACTTTTTAAATAAATTGCATAAGGGTATTTAAGTAATTCTTTAATTCCACCGCTCTTAAAATGTTGTTTCAATGAGCATTTAGCATTTAACATTTTTTTCTTCATAAATCTTAAATCTTTCATCATTTTAAACAAGATCTGAGAATAACGCCAAATGCTAAATGCTAAATACCAAAAAATGCTCTTTTATACTTGGTGCTAAACACACCCCTAATCCAAGAAGTTGCATTTGTTAAATAACTAGTTCTTAATTTGTGTTTTAGAATTTGACTAAACTTGTGTTTTAGGCCTTGTTTTTATTCATTTGAGTTTTGCACAAGGCTTTCGCGAACTTAGAGAGGGCCGGCATCCTGTTGATACTACCCGGTTAAGCATGAGACTTCAATACTTTGATATTATCGAAAGAATTTTGTGACTAGAAAAGTCAAAAATGGGCATCTCAATATTTTGAAGGTGTCCCAAGCTGACTAATAAAGCAAGATACCTCCTTTCATGTTCTATTAATCCAAACAAGTTGTTGGATCTCCTCAATGGATATAATATTTTGTACAAAACATGATTAACATTAAGTTAAAAAAAGAAAAAGGAACTAACGTGGCTAATCATTTGTGTAATTATATTGTTTATTTGATTTGTTATCATCTCAATATTTGATTTTAACATGCCATTTCATTTTTGTTAGATATATAATTTAGAGTTTTCTATAATTTAACATATGGTTCTTCAAACGATGTCTTCTTATCTCTATAAAAAGAGATCAGTTACACGTAAACAATCATTCTATTATTTTGTTGATCTTGTATAGAAGACTATCTCATAATTCTTGCGCACAAAGTGGGAACCATATATGTAGAGTAGAAGCATTTTAAATGTTTATGCCGTGATAGTGACCGACATATGTATATTTGGAAATTTATCTTTTTAAGACGGCAAGTTTTTCACACTTTTATATCACATGTTTTACAATATATCTCTTTAAGACAACAAGTCTTAATTAATGTACGACTCATATTTTAAGTACTTACTAACGTGTTGCATAAACTATCTCCTTGTAATGCAACACTGCGTTACACGATGTGAATTGGTAGTTTGGAGCAAATGACCTAACAATTCAACACGAGACCGCTTAGAAATTATTTAATAAGGTTTTCATCACAAAAGATAACTAACTTTTATTATTAAAGTGACAAAGTATTCTTGGAAAGAAATATAGAATAAGTGAACTAGTAGTGTCGAAATTGGTTCTTTATAAACAAAAGAATGTGTAATGAACTTATTTAGCTGAAATACAAATCCTTACGAGTTAAGTTTGATTTCCCTAATGCAATCCAAGATTCTTCTCTAGTAACTTGAAAAATCGTAGTTTTCATAACCAATATTTGAACCAATAGTTGGCACATGATGAGTGAATTTATGAATAATGTCACATATAACTATATAAGATCATTCGATAGAGATGCAAGTTTAATTTTCGCAGTCTATAACTTTCGAACCAACTCTACCCGACGTGTAGCAACGTCTTCAATACTATCAAGTTACTTTTTGGACATGCACTTGCATTGCATGTAAGAGATTAATGAGCCAATCGGCAACATAAACTCAACATTGTATCTTCGATAAAGAAAATCACTAAGTTATTTTGGAAAATTTAGTGCATTTGTGGAATTAGTTAATATCTGGTTTTGGGTTAGGAGGTACGGAGTGTACACCCATGAGGTCCTGAACACCCTGACTCAAATAGTGGTTAATACTAGCAGTTTATTGGTTACTACTGCTAGTGTAGTGACTGATGGATCCACTGCTAATGTATTGGTTACTACTGCTAGTGTATTGACTGATGGTTTCACTGCTAGTGTTTTGGTTCCTGCTGGTAGTATTGGTTACTACTATTAGTGTAGTTCCTATTGCTAGTGTATTGGTTCCTATTGGTAGTGTTGCAGTGATTATTTGTAACAGCTTTGGGCCTTTGGTTGTTATGACTGCTTTATAACCACGTTTAATTGGTCATGTAACCACTATTTCTATGATAATGGAGGTTTATTATGGGTGATTAATTGACCGTTAATCATACATAATGTCCATTGATTAGTGTTGAGTATTCTCTATTATATATAGAGATTGTCATCTTCAGCTTGAAGACACACTGAAAGACACTGAAACCAGGAGAAACAAACAAAAAGCTTAAACACTTATTTGCGCAAGGGTTGCTGATTGCGCCTAATGCAATAACTAACATTTGGTCTTATCCCAATTAGATATTCGTGTAACCCAGGCATAGGGTCGAATAGTTTACTTTGGAAAGTGATTACACGATTCCAAGTGATATCCGGTAACCGCCTAGTGGTATTGCTGCTGACTTTGATTATCTTACCCTGCTGCTGGGTGAATAACCACCAACAATCAAAGTAAACTATTTGTAATAATCAATGGCTACTGCTGCAATGAAACACATGGCTTCAAACTTTGCAAAGCTGGACAAGTTTGAAGGGGTGAACTTCAGGAGATGGCAGAAGAATATGCACTTCTTGCTTTCAAGCATGAGTGTGGTCTATGTTCGAGCACACCTATTCACGATGATGGGGATGATGCTACGATGGAGCGGATCGGAGAAGGTGCAAATGGGAGAATGATGACTACATTTGCAGAGGTCTAATTCTCAATGGTATGTCTGATTCTCTATTTGACATTTATCATAACTTTGAATCTTCCAAAGAACTGTGGGATTCATTGGATGCCAAATATATGGCTGAGGATGCATCAAGTAAGAAGTTTCTTGTAAGTATATTCACAAATTACAAGATGACTGATTCAAGACCAGTCATGGAACAATACAATGAACTTCTTGGTATACTTGGAAGGTTTACACAACACAATATGCATATGGATGAGGCTATTTCAGTCTCTTGTGTCATTGATAAACTTCCTCCTTCTTGGAAAGATTTCAAGCATACCTTGAAACATAAGAAAGAGGAGTTAACTCTGGTTGAGTTGGGCAGTCATCTGCGCATTGAGGAATCTCTCAGGGTGCAGGATAATGTCAAGCCAAAGAGTAGCAATGCTACTGGTGCATCTGTTGTCAATATGGTGGAGCATAACAACTCCACCAGGTACAATGACAATAAAGGCAAACGTAAATATCATGATAACACAAGGGCAAATCCTAACAAGAAGGCAACACCTACTTGTTGGAAATGTGGCAAAACTGGTCACATTAAAAGGGATTGTAAAGGTGTTAAGGTTGGTGGTAAAGCCAATGGATCAAGCACTAATGGTTTAGGGAGTGGTGGTTCAATAAACTCACTGAAAGGTCAGAATATGTTTACTAAGTCTTTTCAGATTTATTATGTTACATATGTATCTGAATCTTATTATGTGCATGATGATGATGTTGCGTGGTGGGTTGACTCTGGTGCAACAGTTCATGTGTGCAAAGATAGAAGTTGGTTCAAGACTTATGAGTCACTGAACAATGGTTCTATTCTTCACATGGAAAATGAGTCAACAGCCTTGGTGCATGGTCGTTGTTGTGTAGATCTTAGATTTAGTTCTGGAAAGATTGTAACTTTGTTTAATGTTATTCATGTTCCTGATATATGGAAAACTTGGTTTCAAGTAGTGTTTTGAATAATCATGAATATAAACAAGTAATTGAGTCTGATAAATTTGTCTTGTCTAAAAGTGGTGTTTTTATTGGTTTTGGCTATTTGTGTAACCAAATGTTCAGGCTTAATATTGTCACTGATAGTGATAATTCAGCCTTTGTGACCACCTCTGACCAGACTGACTCTACCCTATGGCATGCTAGACTTGGCCATGTTCATTATAAAAGGATGCAAGATATATCTAAGGATGGTTTAATCCCAGAATTTGACATGGACACTGAAAAGTGTAAAACTTGCATGTTGACCAAAATAACTAAGAAACCTTTTCAGGGTGTTAGTCGTGAAACTAAACTCTTGAGCTAATACACAGATGACTGTGTGATTTGTATGCCACTCCTCTTTGGGGAAAAAGAAGTACTGTGACATTTATTGATGATGCTTCTAGGTTTTGTTATGTCTATCTCATACATACCAAGGATGAAGCATTAGATAAATTCAAAGTGTTTAAAGCGAAGTTGAATTACAACTTGGGTCCCCGATCAAAAGATTAAGGATCGATAGGGAGGTGAGTACATGGATACTCAGTATTTTCGATCTGTTGGTATAATCCATGAAACGACTACTCCTATACTCCTCCGTAAAATGGTATTTACGAAAGGAAAAACAGTCTTGAAGAAGATGGTTAATTCCATGTTGTCCTATTCGAGATTGAGTCAAGGGTTACGGGTGAAGCTATGTTTACTGACTTGCTATTTACTAAATAAGGTTCCCAACAAAAGGAACAAGGTTACCCCTTATGAACTCTAGACTAAAGGAAACCCAACCCGAACTATCTCGGGGTTTGGGGTTGTAGGTCATTGTAAGACTCCACGATCCAAAGCTAAAAACTTTGGGTGAAAGAGGCGTTGATTGCATCTTTGTTGGATATCTTGAGCATTCCGAAGCTTTTAGGTTCTATGTTATTGAACCTAATGAAAATGTTTCAATTAACTCCATAATTGAATCAAGGGATGCAATGTTTGATGAGAATAGATTCTCATCAGTCCCTAGACCAAGTCAGAGGATCCCTAATGGAACTCATGACGTCCCTGATGAAGAACCATCAGAGGTCCCTGATGAGGTTGTGGTTCAACAACTTGAACCTGTGCTCAGAAAGAGCAAAAGGGTCAGGACTCCGAAGTCATTAATTTGGACATGAGTTTCAATTATACTTAATTGAAGGAACTAGGGATGAGGTCTCAAACCAATACTCCTATTGCTTCATTGTTGAGGATGATCCCAAAAAATTTGAAGAAGCAATGGAGTCCCAGGATATTGCTTTCTGAAAATAATCAATCAATGATGAGATGGATTCCATCATGGGCAACAACACTTGGGTGTTGGTTGATCTACCACCTGGTTGCAAACCTCTGGGTTGCAAATGGATTTTCAAAAGGAAAATGAAGGTAGATGAAACTATTGAAAAGTTCAAGGCTATACTAGTCATTCAGGGCTTTAAACAAAAGTCAGGAATAGACTATTTTGATACTTACGCCCCTGTCAGTACCATAAGACTGTTGATTGCTTTGGCATCAATTCACAATTTGATTATTCATCAGATGGATGTGAAGACAACTTTCTTGAATGGTGTGTGGAAAACTAGAAGGGGGGTTGAATAGTTTTGCCAATTAAAACTTGTTTTAATCTATTTAGATCGACTTATGTCAATCTATTTGGATATGTGTTGGATGTTGATAAACAAACATATAGAAGTATAAATATGTAATGAAAAGATAAGAGTAAGAAGCACAAAACCACAACGCGAGTATTTATAGTGGTTCGGCTACAAGGACACCTTCCTTGCCCTACTCCACTCCCCGAGTCACCTACTCGAGAGTTTGTAATCACTACACAACACCGACTCCTTATGGTGGAGAAACCTTCACAACGTCGCATACTCTTTTTCCGGTACTAGGCTAACCACCGGGTTCTTTCACACCAAGGTGAACCACACCTACCACAACGTCGCCTACCCTTTATCCGGTACTAGGCTAAGTATCGAGTTCCATTACAATGGAGGAACTACAACCCAACACTACACCAACGACTAATCCCAAAGGAGACCAACTCCTTATTACAACATCATCAAGGATATCAATATCCTTGGATCTAATGCTAATCTATCTTGTACATCGAAACACACCATATCGAATGTACATCTTAGGCACCTTTTACTCATGCCTTTAACTAGATCTTCAAGACACCCTTCACTAATGTCTTGTGACTTGGCTTCTAGACACCCTTTGCTAATGCCTACATTATGGACGATCGACACCCTTCACTAATGTCTTCGTCTTGACACTTGAGACATCTTTCACTAATGTATTCAACACTACACTTCTTAGCGAAAGAAAAGAACCATCAACAAGAGGACTTGGTGAGTCTTGATGATGAGGAATCATAGCAACTCATGGACTTGAGCTTGCTTGACTTCAAAGGTGGTGATCTCGCCTTTAAGAGGAACCTAGAGAATCACACAAAAACAAAACTACAAACATAGATCATTTGGATCTGGGGTTAGAGAGTTTTTAACTCAAAGGGAAAGTATGTTAGAAAGGGGTAAGAAACAATGAAGAAATGACTCACTATTTATAGAGAGAAAATGCCTATTGTTCCTCGGATCCTACGGATCCCTCCCACAAGGGATCCGTCTAGCGTAAAGCTAGGGATCCGTGGGACGCTCCTCTTTACCCATGGGTATTTTGGTTATGGGTCATGGGTTATGGGTTGATCCATGGGTCTTTTACTAGATACAATGTATCTTATGAGTGCAATGCACCTAGTCACATGGGTATGGGTCAATACCATGGGTTATGGATATTATCCATATATGATATAAGCATGATGTCATGCAATGGGTTATGGGTCAAGCTCCATGGATATGGTTCATGGACTTTGGGTTGTACCCAATTACATTCAATGCATTTGGTCAATGGGTTATGATATTTAAGTTTCTACCCATTTATATTACCCAATATACTACATACTAGTTATGTGTATATTTTACCCAAATATGTAAACACTAGTTGTTGTACATATGTAATACTAAATCATAAAATCACTTATACTTGTTTTAGTGTTTTATGTGAAAATGTAAGTGTGTTAGAAAAACTATTGGCTCAAACTAATTACGTATTTTATTTGTTTTGTTAAAATAATTTTACGTTTGTTATCGACAAAACATTAGAAGATCGTAAAATATAAATAAACGTTTTTACGACTTATTTGTATTAACAATCTCTCCCTTTTTGTTGATGCAAAACATAAAATTATTTTAAGGAAAAACTAAAATTCGTAAAAGTTTAAATTTGTAGTTTTTACTTTCTTCTCCCCTTTTTTGTCGAAACAAAAAGAGCTTCGAAAGGAAACTAACACATTTTTTTAAGAAATACATGTGAAAAATAGAAAAGAAAGAAAAAATAGAGAGCAAGTAACGGGAAAGGATCTTGTCTTAACTCCCTTGACGAGTCCATCCCTATGTGAGGGCGTCAAGAAAATAATACTAAGCTAGTTCATTTGCAACTAAGTTTGCAAAAGATTTCGTCTATGTGACGAATGTACTCCCCCTTGATGATTGCAATTTTGCAAAGGGATGTCATGAAATGTAATCCTAATATTGCAAGTAATTTTGCAATGTATTGCTTTGACACAAAGCTCCCCCTAGCTTGAGGGTGTCAAAGTCTTCATGTGTAAATTGAATAACTACAAAACAAAGGTTAGAAAACATGTATAATGCATAATTTCCTACAAATATGACTCAAAGTTAGTAGAAAAGTAGTTTTCTGTCTCACGGATCCCACGGTTCCCTCCTTGTAGGGATCCGTCTAGGCAATTTTAAGGGATCCGTCAGGTCGATGACCGATTTCAAGAATGGTGATATAACAAATAATGTTAACATCAAAGTGAGATATGTATTATACAACATAATCATATACTCGTAAATATAGCAAGTAGCATGTATTTTCATTTAATAAAACTAGAGATATGATATACATGACTCTAAAAACTAAGAAAATGATCGATACATGACTTGGAATTACTAGACTTATCTAAGTAACGCTTGATACTAGGAAACCACTAAAATCCTCTAGCTCAAGTTTGTTTAGGTTTAATCTCGTTGAAACGTTCGAGGAGGTGATAGAACATGAAACGTTGATCTTCTCGTACTTCATGTATCAAACTTTCAACATGTTGACAACGATAACAATCTTTGTCATGGCTAGGTAGTGCTGGTGGAAGAAATGAAATTGCTTGATGCGAAGGATCAAGTGAAGCGGGTTGTGGAGCCTCAAACGACGGAGGTATTGGTGGAGGCGCATTTGAAGATGGCTCGATCAAAAATAATGGTGATGGTAGAGAAGTGTCAACTTCCATATGGTCGGTGGGTGACTTTGATAATTTCTCATAGTCCAAAGGGGATTATATGAGGGTGACGGCGAAAAGGAAGCCGGAGCTAGTGTTGACTCAACACCTTGATTTTGTACCATTATTCCTCCTAATGAGGAAAATGTTGCCGGTGGAGGAGGATGGGACATCCTAGGAGGAAAATCCTCCAAATTGTAGAGGTGTGGTGATGATAGTGGAGTTGTAAATGAGATAGCTCTAGGAACCAATGGTGATGGTTTAGTGGAGATGGGATTGTTTAGCCTAGGAGGTATGGTGGTGTTTGGCATAGGTAGTTTTGTGGGTACTATCCTTTTAGGAATTGGTTTGATTGGTTGAGTTGGTGGAGGAGGAATCCTTGCATTTGTGGACTTGACCGGAGATGATTCGGTTGAAGAGATTTCGTGTACAACACGAGCAATTTTTTTGGTGGTTCTTTGGTGGATAAGTTGCTACTTGGAGTTTTCCTCATGATGAGATGATTTCAAGAGGTTTGTAAAGGTTTCTAAGTGCTGAAAATGAGGATGAAGATGATGACTTTAGAAGTCCTATCAATGTGGTTTATAAACCAAGGGATTTGGTAAGTGCCTTCAAGACTTAAGCCACTAAAATTCATTGGAGTGTGATGATTAACATGCACAAGAGTCAACTTCAGAGTTGTACTAATCTAGGAACTCATTTAAGATAAGATGGAGTGTTTAAGTTAGAAAGATGAGCTTGAAATGATTGTTTTAGCTAGAGTCAACATAATCTGTCATACGGATCCCACGGTTCCCTCCAATGAGGGATCCGCCTAGGCTAATCCTAGGGATCCGTCTCTCAGCAGTTAAGAAAGGATAGCAATGATGTTTGTAAGGTCTAATGCCTATTTCTTCTTGAGTGTTTCAGTTCATCTAAGTGTCTTTAAATGAAGAGGTGCTTAGATACTTAAGGGTAATGAGTGATGTAGCTAATGATTGCTTTTTATGGAAGAAATTGGAACTTTCATGAGTACCAATGAATGAACAAAAATGACACTAAAGATTTTTGAGAGTGGCAAGTGGAGCTAAATGATCCTAGAGATCAGATAGTGACTTAGGATAATGTTTTGGAGAATATCCTAATGGCTTAAGATGGAGAAACTAGAATTTGATCAATTTCGACCAATTTTGAGGTAAGGATGATTATGATCAATTTTGCCATAATCGAAAGATTTCCAAAGCTATATATGTGGGATCATGTGAGAAATGACGAGTGAGCTTGAGAGCGGAAGAGTAATGGGTTTAAGTGAAACGATAGATCTACAAGCGTCTTGAGTGTGATCTAGATGAGTTATCTGTGAGTAGGAAAGATTTAATTAGCTTGATAAGTGCTCAATTTTCCTTAAGGTACTATGTCTAACTTGGTGTGAAGTGTTCTAAATACATGTTTGAAATACAATGATTGTAATTGCATTTTCTGTTTGCCGGATCCCACGGTTCCCTAAGAGTAGGGTCCGTCTAGCACAAACTTTGGGATCCGTCTATCTGCTAAGCAGAACCTTTACTAAAGGTATGCAATGATTTTGACAATGCATTATATTCCAAGGTTAGTTTAAGAGGTTCTAATACTAAGATATCAAATGTAAGATGTTTCATTTCATGAAGGAAATTGGAATACATTGATAAAGCATGAGTACAAAAGGATTGATCCTATTTGAAAGACTACTAAGTTCCTTGAGCGTTTTTGCTAGAAGGATCATCAAATGGTTGATGAGTGTTGGTGGAATCAAGAATGAAGAAAGTCTTCATGAGAGATGTGTTTAGCGGTTCCATCATCTTGTTCACAAGTACGTACAACGGACTTTGAAATTGAGGATGAAAATGCATGACGTTATGATAGAGGCGTCAAGAACATTCCATAAGGGATGAGTTTATTCTTGGAGCCTTGAAGATTTACAATTCGCCTTGCGAAGAAGTAGGCGAGATTGTATGGTTGTTGTGTTAGCAAACAATACATTATGTGAGCACAACAAGCGGGAAAGGTTTCTCGATTTCCCCTAAGACTCCAAACATTTTCACGTAGAATGAGTGCAAGAGGTTTGTACTCTTCTCGAATGTCCCGTGTAAAGATAATGTTTGGATTGGAGTAATATGGTCGAGGTTTGCATATTATGCGATTCAAATCCTCCGGGGAGGGTATGTGTGAACAATATGGTCTATTTTCTTCACGAAAGTTGAAGAGAGAATCAAGAGACCAATCTTCGGTGAAGGCACATTGTCCATGATTTGGAATCCGGAGGATGTGAGCAAATTGCCCAAGGGTTAAAACAAACTTTTGGTTTTTGATCAAAAACCAAAGAGATAGAGAGCGATCCTCGTTACGAATGAGTTCAACTTGAAGGAAGAATTCCATTATGAACCTTGGACATATCTTCTCGTTGATTTCGAGAAGACATTCTAGTCCTATGGCTCGGAAGGAGGTATTGATACATTCTTCGAATTGTAGAGAGGTGTCTACAATACGTCCTTCGTGGAAGTGATGGTTTTCGAGATTATTGAACCCACGGACATGATTGCCAGGTGTGTTGGGCTCAAGGGAGATGTTCAGAGTGTGGACGCTAGTGAGTGAAAAATCAAACTCATATTCATGCGACATAGTTGAACCTATAGAAAAGATGGGTTAATAGAAAGTGATGTTTGTGGTCAACCAATGATTATCTAACGTTTTTACTAGATTTTTATTAACAATGGTTTTTAACAATAATGACACTTAACTCACTTAAGGTTTTGACATTCTAGTGGAATATTACTTTTAGAAAGAAGGTGGTTTTTATTTTGCATGAAAATCATATCCGAGTACGGTTCCCAAGGTTCCTTTCATAAGGGATCCGGCTAGTCTAACTTTAGGGATCCGTGGATCTGTAGTAACAGAAGCAGATTTCTTGATAAAAATATAGGCTTTTAGGTCTTATAGTTTTATACCAAGATATGTGTTTTAGTCTACATTTTCTTTTAGCATGCATACATGGCTTTCTAATGTATCACGAGAAAATAAAAAAAAAATGATAAACACATTATGATAATAATAACCTAGATAACTAGACTATTAGTAATATTTCATTTCAATGCTAAGAATGATACAAAGGATTGGGTATATAACCCCAATGTAGATTAACAACAAAAAGTATATGTCTCCGTATGTGAACTTCATCATAGGGAACACAAGTGCGATGAGTGTTAAGGCGATGAGCACGAGGCGATGTAAACCATGTTGATGACGAACCTTCTTGGTTTTGGTTTGAGATGAGAGAGAAGATGAAGTTTTGAATGAGAGGTAATTTTTGAAAATGAAAGATTTGAAAAGTGGGATTTGATAAAGTGGACGACGGATGGTTTATTTATGGGAAGGAGGAATTTTGAAATTTGTGTTTTGTTTTATTATTAGAAAGATATTATTTTTGATTAAATGAAATAAAACACAAGTTTTATATACCACTACTTTAGACGAAAAAATAACTCGTATGTGAGAAAAGGCTTCCTAATGAACCTTCATGTAATACATGTATATGCACAAAAGATAATCATATAAATACATATGTAGGCATACTTAATTATCAAGCTAATGTCATTTTAGAGATAAGTAGAAAATCATACCTCTAATGCACTTAGGAATGTCTTTACAAATGACACAATAAATGTCAGTAGACAATTCCAGCTCCTTTGTATTTAAGATACCTTCTTAGGGAAGGTATTCTTGTTACCAAGCGATTCCTAAGGCTTGGTAGGTATGAGCTTTGACTAATCAACATGACAAAGAGGATTAGTGCATTTAAATAAAAAATAAATATTAAGAAAAATGTTGTCATTTAATCAACATCCAAACAAAGAGTTTTAAAAGACATGGTATTTGTTTTTATGAAAAACCTTCTTTGTAGTTTTCAATTAACCATGGATCGTATCAAGTTTTTAAAGTACAATATACTTCAAGAAACTTGGTAACGAAGCTTTGATGCCAAGAGTGGAAAACTAGAAGGGGGGGGGGGTTGAATAGTTTTGCCAATTAAAACTTGTTTTAATCTATTTAGATCGACTTATGTCAATCTATTTGGATGTGTGTTGGATGTTGATAAACAAACATATAGAAGTATAAATATGTAATGAAAAGATAAGAGTAAGAAGCACAAAACCACAACGCGAGTATTTATAGTGGTTCGGCTACAAGGACACCTTCCTTGCCCTACTCCACTCCCCGAGTCACCTACTCGAGAGTTTGTAATCACTACACAACACCGACTCCTTATGGTGGAGAAACCTTCACAACGTCGCCTACTCTTTTTCCGGTACTAGGCTAACCACCGGGTTCTTTCACACCAAGGTGAACCACACCTACCACAACGTCGCCTACCCTTTATCCGGTACTAGGCTAAGTACCGAGTTCCATTACAATGGAGGAACTACAACCCAACACTACACCAACGACTAATCCCAAAGGAGACCAACTCCTTATTACAACATCATCAAGGATATCAATATCCTTAGATCTAATGCTAATCTATCTTGTACATCGAAACACACCATATCGAATGTACATCTTAGGCACCTTTCACTCATGCCTTTAACTAGATCTTCAAGACACCCTTCACTAATGTCTTGTGACTTGACTTCTAGACACCCTTGCTAATGCCTACAATACGGACGATCGACACCCTTCACTAATGTCTTCGTCTTGACACTGAGACATCTTTCACTAATGTCTTCAACACTACACTTTAGTAGAAAGAAAAGAACCATCAACAAGAGGACTTGATGGTCTTGATGATGAGGAAGCATAGCAACTCATGGACTTGAGCTCGCTTGACTTCAAAGGTGGTGATCTCGCCTTTAAGAGGAACCTAGAGAATCACACAAAACAAAACTACAAACATAGATCACTTGGATCCGGGGTTAGAGAGTTTTAACTCAAAGGGAAAGTATGTTAGAAAGGGTAAGAAACAATGAAGAAATGGCTCACTATTTATAGAGAAAAATGCCTCATCGTTCCCCGGATCCCACGGATCCTCCCACAGAGGATCCATCTAGCGTAAAGCTAGGGATCCGTGGGACCCCTCTTTACCCATGGGTATTTTGGTTATGGGTCATGGGTTATGGGTTGATCCATGGGTCTTTTACTAGATGCAATGTATCTTATGAGTGCAATGCACCTAGTCACATGGGTATGGGTCAATACCATGGGTTATGGATATTATCCATATATGATATAAGCATGATGTCATGCAATGGGTTATGGGTCAAGCTCCATGGATATGGGTCATGGACTTTGGGTTGTACCCAACTACATTCAATGTATTTGGTCAATGGGTTATGATACTTAAGTTTCTACCCATTTATATTACCCAATATACTACATACTAGTTATGTGTATACTTTACCAAAATATGTAAACACTAGTTGTTGTACATATGTAATACTATATCATAAAGTCACTTATACTTGTTTTAGTGTTTTATATGAAAGCGTAAGTGTGTTAGAAAACTATTGGCTCAAACTAATTACGTATTTTATTTGTTTTGTTAAAATGATTTTACGTTTGTTATCGACAAAACATTAGAAGATCGTAAAATATAAATAAACATTTTTATGGCTTATTTGTATTAACATGGTGAATTGGATGAGGAGGTTTATATGAACCAACCTCAGGGCTTCATAATGCCTGGCAATGAAAACAAGGTGTGTAAACTGATTAAGTCTCTTCATGGACTAAAGCAGACACCTAAGCAATGGCATCAAAAATTTGATGAAGTGGTTTTGTCTAGTAAACTATTTGTAATAATCAATGGTCGCTGCAATGAAACACATGGCTTCAAACTTTGCAAAGCTGGACAAGTTTGAAGGGTGGACTTGGGAGATGGCGGAGAAGATGCACTTCTTGCTTTCAAGCATGAGTGTGGTCTATGTTCGACCACACCTATTCACGATGATGGGGATGATGCTACGATGGAGCGGATCGGGAGAAGGAGCAAATGGGAGAATGATGACTACATTTGCGGGGTCTAATTCTCAATGGTATGTCCGATTCTCTATTTGACATTTATCGAACTTTGAATCTTCCAAAGAACTGGATTCTTGGATGCCAAATATATGGTGAGGATGCATCAGTAAGAAGTTTCTTGTAAGTAATTTAAGAATTACAAGATGGTGATTCAAGACCGGTCATGGAACAATACAATGAACTTCTTGGTATACTTGGAAGGTTTACACAACACAATATGCACATGGATGAAATTTGTTTGGGTCTCTTGTGTCATTGATAAACTTCCTCCTTCTTGGAAAGATTTCAAGCATACCTTGAAACATAAGAAAGAGGAGTTAACTCGGTTGAGTTAGGCGGTCATCTGCGCATTGAGGAATCTCTCAGGGTGCAGGATAATGACAAGCCAAAGAGTAGTAATGCTACTGATACATCTGTTGTCAATATGGTGGAGCATAACAACTCCACCAGGTACAATGACAACAAAGGCAAACGTTAATATCATGATAACACAATGGCAGATCCTAACAAGAAGGCAACACCTACTAGTTGAAAATGTGGCAAAACTGGTCACATTAAAAGGGATTGCAAAGGTGTTAAGGTTGGTGGTAAAGCCAATGGATCAGACACTAATGATTCAGGGACCATTCTTATCATTTCTTTGGCAAATTACTGTTTGGTGGACAGTAATTGCCTCATGGCAATTATTGATATTCATAATTAGTGGTAGGTGTGCAACCGAGTCGAATAAAGAACTTTGTAAAGGCTCAACTTGACTTGAGAACCTTAAGAATCAAAAAGTCGAGAACCCTCTCAACAAGAGTTGAGAACCTTTGCAATTTATAAAACCCTATTTTCCTCTTAACTTTCAAGAGTTGAGAACCTTTGCAATTTTTAAAACCCTCTTTTCCACTTAACCTTCAAAAGTTGCGAAAGGACATAAACACATCAATGAAATCATATTTTTAACCCCAAAACTTTGTTTTAAAACGAAAGCGTATAAAATTAGTGGTGAAGAGGTTGAAGAAGATAGGTGTTTGGATAATGTGTAGAACTTAGAAGTATAAGTATGTGTGTTGTATGTTGGTTAAAGGGGTATTTGGACAAGAAAGACCGAAAAGACGAAAAAGCCCTTGCAGCTAACGAGATTTTTAGCGAGTGTTAGGAATTTAGACCCGCATCATAGCAAAATCGAGAAGTTAAGGACTAAAAGTGCGATTTTGAAGAACTTAAGACTTAAATACGAGAATGAAGAAGTGTTTGGGATCAAGAGTGTAATTTACTCAAATCTTAAAAATACCCCCGAAGTTAACGGAGCACGCATAGTGAAGAAGTCAAGAAGGTCATTCGGAAAGAATCGTGTGCGGGGCAGTCCCACCTCTCCTCAACTACCTACCTGTCTTGTAAATTCATTTCATAGTACATTGCATTGCATATAAATACATAACCATTCATTCTTTCCGATATCCCCGAAGCTGCTCTTATATCACACACACTCACTCTAAACACACTACCTGCTGCAAAATACCATTACCATTCTTTATAAAGGTACCTACATTTATTTACATAATGTTTATCATAATTACTATGTATTTTCACGGCCTAGTGTTAATTTTTGTAAAAAAAATTATTGTTTAGTTTTTTTTAAATATGGATCTAGTGTAGCATAGTTTACGATTTTGTTCACTTCGATCTATGCTGATCCACTGTCTCAACTACCTAACTGTTTTATATTTATCTATATAATGTAAGCAGATATATAGTTGAAATGGCCCCAGCAGCTGTAGCAGATGGTTCTGATAAGATTAAACCTAGAGGTAAATTTATTTCATTCGTATCTACTTATTTTCATGATGTGTAGCGTAATCAGAAAATAAGCGGTTGAGCGATATAAATTAGTTGATTACTTTGATTGATATTATGCGATATAAGCTTTTGTAGTTGTCAATACGAAGATGTGTGTTGTAGCTGTATATATATTTAGAGCCTGATTTTGTATATGTATTAGTATGTAAAGTTGTATGCATATTCGGCATCTTTACTTAAATCAAATGGTGTTTAATTTGCACAACTTATGTTGATTGAGAAATAAACTGAAATTAGGTGTTGTGAAATTTATAGCAATTTTTTTATAAGTTTAAGAGGTTGCGTATATACTAGTAACGGAAACCATTATTGTAGTTTAACTTTTTAAGTATACTTGCAAAAGTAGTAGCTTTGAAATTGATAATATCAAGCAGCCTCATGGTTTCGTCTAACTTACATCTTTCCTGGATTTGTGTGTTCCTAGATGTATGTATTGTTGGTGTTGCACGTACACCACTTGGTGGATTTCTTGGTTCTCTTTCATCTTTACCCGCAACCAAACTTGGGTCCATAGCTATTGAATGTAAGTATTCAAATTTGGAGCATGGGATTATTCTCTGGTTTATATAATTTTATTTGGAATAGCATTATTACTATTCACTTTTTTTTTGCCTAACTCTCGTTTATGTAAAAATTTAGGTGCACTAAAGAGGGCAAATGTTGACCCATCACTCGTAGAAGAAGTTTATTTTGGAAATGTTCTTGGTGCAAATTTGGGACAGGGTCCTGCTCGACAAGCAGCGTTAGGTGCAGGAATTCCCAATACAGTGGTCTCAACATCTGTCAACAAAGTTTGTGCTTCGGGGATGAAAGGTATGCCGACATTCTTTTGAAGGGTGTCATCCATTTCTAGCGATTTCATTTATCGTTTTCTAAGATTGAGGTGGTGTGTGTAACTTATTTTGCTTGGCATTTCAGCAACTATGTTGGCAGCACAGAGTATCCAATTGGGTCAAAATGATATAGTCGTGGCTGGTGGTATGGAAAGCATGTCTAACGTCCCCAAATATATTGCAGAAGCAAGGTTTATATCTTTTCATCTTCTGCTTAGAAGAATTTCAATTAAACTTTTCGAATGTGCCGTTATCTATTTAAGTATCTAAGAATAGTTCTCGTTTTAAATTTTAAAGAAAGCCATGTGTTTAGGTTTACAGATAACTGCAAGTCATATGGTCTCACAGTTACTGGTTTAAAAAGTAGGATAAGATCTGTTTTATGGAGCTATCATAGTGCTTATCCTCCAACTTAGGTGTCCTTTGTTATGTTCTTGGGATGTATCAGTTAGATGTCCTTTTTGTGTAATTCTGTTAGGTGGATGTAAATTTTACATTATTACCCTTTTTGATAATACCAGAAGTTGTTTGATGTAGTCCGGTGGCAAGTCAATAAATAAAAGGATACACTTAGTCACTTAATAGCATCAATTTTATACTCTTCAGACTATTTTCCATACATTTAATCTAAGTTACTATGGGTTTTATACATTTGTTTCACGATTTCACGAGTACTATACGTTTGTACCAATTTTTGTAAATATTTTTGGTTGAGAAATTCTGCGATAACTGTTTCGACTGCAGGAAGGGGTCTAAATTTGGACATGACACTCTTGTTGATGGAATCATGAAAGACGGGTTGTGGGATGTTTTCAATGATTTTAAAATGGGAAACGCTGCTGAAATATGTGCAGATACACATGGTTTTACAAGAGAACAACAGGTACATTATATTTGCAGCCTCTTTCTTCTAAATAAGAACTAAATATTCTTATTCCTATAGTATAATCCTTATGTGGATTTAGGTATACTAATTATTGTATGGTATCTCTGAATGTTGCGTGCAGGATGATTACGCCATTCAGAGCTTTGAACGTGGTTTAGCTGCCAGAGATAGTGGTGCCTTTGCATGGGAAATTGCCCCTGTAAGATTACTAATGATAGTGGATGGTTAAACTATTAGGCCCTTTTTGCCAAAACCATAATTAATCATTAATTTGATTTTTACAGGTTGAAGTTCCTGGCCCAAGAGGAAGACCATCGACAATTGTTGACAAAGATGATGATTTGGGGAAGGTACCACTTATAACAATGCCATATATGCTAAATTATACATGAGATCCTCCATTTGTTTGTTGGTTGTCTCGTAACTTTCTGCCTTACAACTCTTTTAACTTTTGTCAGTTTGATGCTGCAAAGTTGAGGAAGCTGCGGCCAGCTTTCAAGGAAGATGGTGGCAGTGTTACTGCCGGCAATTCATCTGGCATAAAGTAAAGAGTTTCTATCATTCTTTGAATCAATATTGTTTACAGTTTTTGTCAACGCGGCCAAGTTAACACCATTATATATTTTGAAAAGCATATTGTCTGCTCTTACCAGAGCACTATAAGGAAAAATACAGTGTTTTTTTTATGCAAGTATAAACTGGATGGACCTGAAATATACCAATTATATTTTGCATATGTTTCAAATTCCAATTATTAACTACCAACTTTCTGCTACCATTGAACTTAAAATTTTCCAATTTCCACAGTGATGGTGCTGCTGCACTTGTCTTGGTAAGTGGGGAGAAGGCGCTTAAGCTTGGGTTGCATGTGATCGCAAAAGTTTCTGGATACGCTGATGCTGAACAGGTAATCAAATGATGCATCTAAAATGAAATAACATGCAAAATCAATATGCTTAATTAAGAAATCATTGGGATTTAATCAGATTTCATGTTTGGTTGAATGAACACTTATGAAATTGATATACATTGCAGGCACCTGAGTTATTTACAACTACCCCAGCCCTTGCCATACCAAAGGCTATTTCAAGAGCCGGATTGGATGCTTCTCAAATAGATTTCTATGAAATTAATGAAGCATTTGCTGTAAGCATTTTTGCTTAATATGGTAAAACTGTAGATGACAACTTGCATGTGGCATTCTTGAAATTTAATACTATTGTGTGGTAATTGCAGGTCGTGGCTCTAGCAAACCAGAAATTGCTTGGTTTGGATTCAGTGAGTTTTTTACCTTAAACCTTTCTCACTCACCATCTCTCTTTCTCTCACACACACTCATATAGTCACTTAACCTTAATTACAAGGGTGTCTGGAAGTGCATTTTGAAAGTCATTGTGTGATATTAAGTAATCAAAGTTAGATGATCGATTATAATAGAACGCGTTGTAGGAGATAGTGGCTCGATGTGCTTTTCTTGTTTGAAGTTCTGAGTATATAATGGATTAATAGATAAAATGACAAACGTATGCATATTCTGCTAAAAAAAATTAGAGATTTTCTGAAATGGGAACACAAGTCTCTCAAGGTTGATAATGAAAATTGGTAATTAAGTAATTTGATTTTACCTTTGAATGGTTAGTTATGTTGCATTTGCTATTTCTCCAAGACTAATTGTTTGACCTTAGTAAAATTAGATAATTAGGAACTGATTATTGCTATTCTAAGTCACAATAATCAGTATCAAAACTCAAAACCCAGCCATCTCTAATTGCATATAAACATTAATCCAATTCATTAAGCTTCAGTCTTTTACCATTTTGTAATGATCTTTTCCGTATCTACTTTGCAGTCGAAGCTTAATGTACATGGTGGTGGTGTGTCGTTGGGACATCCTCTAGGTTGCAGTGGTGCTCGCATCTTGGTCACTCTTTTGGGGGTAAGTTTTACATATGTGAAAGAGAGTCAAAGGGTACTTATGTAAATGAAGCAAAGTAAGAGTACAAATGTAGATTTGTGGTTAACTATAGCTCTTGTGATTATGCAGGTTTTGAAGCAGAAAGGTGGCAAATACGGAGCAGCAGGTGTGTGTAATGGAGGAGGAGGTGCATCAGCTTTCGTTGTGGAACTTATGTAAGTAGATGGAGTTCAAAGTGTCGTGGCTGCCCTTATTGTTTGCATTTTCGTATTATATTTATTCCCTATAATAAGCAAATTTGTGTTTAGTATTTAGATCCGTAGGATTTTATCACAATCACTCTTGTAATTCACAATATATGCTAAAACCGTGTGTATTCTTTCTTCACGCAAGACCTAAATAGGTGTTGAAATGTTTGGTTTGTTAGTTTATAAAAAGTTTAAACAAAAAGAGTGTAAGATGGTTTATCGTTCTATGGATGAACCGATGAAGTTCTGCACATTGTACTGCTTAATTTCATTTTCTCGAAAGTGTGTTAATCAAACTCAACCAAATAGTTTGCATATATTTTTCCTCAAGTAGGCTTGTACAACTTGCTACCCATGTTTGGAGTGATTGTTTGAGCTTTTGCATTTTCATTAGTCATCATATGTGTAACAAGTTGGTCCTTAATCTACCTGTCATGTGTTAGATATAAGGAAATTTGCACAACTGTGACCCAGAATGATAGTTATCTCCAACCCGACTCACTTTTGCGGGATCTTGTTGAAACTATAACTA
Source organism: Chrysanthemum lavandulifolium (assembly GCA_022545495.1). Classification (NCBI taxonomy): domain Eukaryota; kingdom Viridiplantae; phylum Streptophyta; class Magnoliopsida; order Asterales; family Asteraceae; genus Chrysanthemum; species Chrysanthemum lavandulifolium. The sequence goes on along the minus strand of CM040243.1, from coordinate 243,444,159 downwards.
TTTTTTCGATATTTCAAGATTACCCTTTCCTCACATACAACACAATTCTTACACACTCTAACACCATTCCAGTTCTATGTTTTTGGTTTCGTACAAATCGTAACTGAAATTAATTACGGAAGGATTTTCATAAACCTTAAAATTTAAGATTTTTTTTGTTTTTTTATTATTATTATTTTTGTTTTTTTCTTTAGCAAAGTTGATCTCAAATGAAAAAAGAATAAATTTTAAGAATTGTGATATAAATTATTTAATAATTTTAGTTATTCCTTGTATATATTTTATAAAGTGTGTAAATGTTTTTAAAATATATAAAAAAATTAAATACTCGTATAGAGTATATACATTAAAAAAAAAGAGTCAATTTTTTAAATGAACATTTTACCTTCACCTTTACTAAAAATAAACCCTCGAAAGAAGAGTTACAAAAATCGACACGGCGAGCAATTGGGAGGGCGAGCAAGCATTTGCTCTCCGTGTATTTTGTCTTTTAGCGAGATGGAGAGCGATTGGAGAAAGAGAGAGCAAAACATTTGCTCTCCGTGTATATTGTCTTTTAACGAGCCGGAGAGCAATTGAGAGGGAGTCAAAGCATTTGCTCTCCGTGTATTTTGTCTTTTAACGAGCCGGAGAGCAATTGGGACGGAGAGCAAATCATTTGTTCTCCGTATATTTTGTCTTTTAGCAATGATATCATTTCAATTTCATCATACACCGCATTTGGACCAGAAATTGGCGAGCAAAACCAAATTGGTGAGCATTCTCAATGCTCGAAGTGTCGATTTTGGTAAACGCTTTAAAAGTGTTTATTTTTGTAATTGAGTGTGAGAATTGTTTTTTATGGTAATTTATTTTTAAAAAATTAAAAAAAATGTCATTTTTAATGATCTTTGTAATATTATTTAAATTTACAAATTATTATATATTATAAACACAAAATTATATAAATGTTTCATTAATATGTTGTCATAAATTATGAATATGGAATATTTAAAAAGAATCACATGTTTTTTTTAGATTATATAAAACAAACCATAACTTTGTAGTTTTTAGTTTGCGGTTCGAGAAAAGTAAGATCGGATCGGAGTAGATATTAAGATCTTATGGTCAAGATCGGATCCTATAAGATCTTAAGTTTTATTAAGATCCCACGTAAGATTCGGATCGCTTTTGCTGCGGGCGGACTACGGCATTGGTAGGTGGTGCCCGAACCACCTTAGACACCAAATTTGTATAGAAGCGATGTATAAAATTATTTGGGACTTACCTTGGAAATAAATGAAGAACCACCTTAGATAAAAATTGAAAAGCAAAAAAAAGAAAAAAACAGTAATAATTCCGTCCATGAGATGCCGGAGAAGACGAAGAATGTTTGTAGGAAGCTTTTCAAGAAAATGTGAAAAGATAGATGCTCTTTTATTCTTAGATAAGATTACAAGATATCAACGGAATTTTATAGCGGCATAGTTATAATAATATTTTTGAATAGCGTTTGCTTTTATTCGAGAAAGTAAGATCGGAGAAAAAGAATTTATTGTAGTAGAAACTCGGAGTAGATATTAAGATCATGTACCGGAACTTCATAAATCAAGGCATAATCATGAGCCATTTCGCAAAATAAAATTGAAATTAAAATCATGAAATAAAACTAATCATCATACAACAAGGACCATATCATCATTCTAACTTATAAAATCACAAAATAAAATTAAAATTACAAATGCCCGAAAATCGGGATCAAACCTATATTTATCAAATTGTGTCCTATAAGATCTTAAGACTAATTTCGCTTTTTCACTTTAAAGGTTGACCATTTTGCTTTATAATTAGTTAAGATTGGATGAAAGGAAAGTGAATATGTATGACGGATAGGAGATGGGTAGACAGTTTTCAATGTTAAATGACTAATTATATATTTGATCCTACGTTTTCATTTTATGTGTATTTTCGATTAGTATTAAGTTAAGCATTTGCTATTTTGTTTGTGTTTAGTTATCGGAGGGTGTGGTGACAAGATCGTTTCTTTATCACCGCCAAAATCGATAAAAACTCCACAACTAATCACAACAAACCCTCATCACTCACAACAAACCTCAACTTACTCATTTGCAAAATTTTAAGATCAAAATCGTAATCCACCTAAGATGATGGCGAGCTACAATTTGTCTATGCTATCTACGCTTTATAAAACACATATAGATTGTAGGGTTCTTACTATTTTAAAATTAAGTAATTAGCTTCTTTTTAAAATTAAGTAATTAGCTAGTCTTTACCAAAATTACACACGAACTTAAACATATACACTCACTCTCTGAATATCATAAAATACTCTTTCTCATAATACCATAAAAGTGTTTGATCTTTGAGCAATACTACATTCATAAAGAGTTTACAAAATGATATTCATACAATGACTTGTCAACTAAATATGAAAAGTAACAAAAAAAAAAAAAAAGAGATTATAAATACAATACGATTAAACCACTACATTTGACATTGTATATGTGAAAATTAATTTGTACAATTTATGTGGATGTGACAATTTTCATTTATCTTTCTCCCAATATGATAAAACAGAAATATATAGGTAGTGAGTCGAAGATCTTGAGAAATTTCATTTCATTGCTTAAGTTTTATAAAGCTTGAACTCAAGCTCGGCTTGGTTCGAGCCTTATTTTTAAGCTTGAGTTCGCTGAGCTAGGCTCGTTTATTCAATTTGGCAATGAAAATTAAAGCTTGACTCGAGCTCAACGCGTAATATATCTATTTCGAGCTCGTTAATAAGGTTGCCTATAATACAAATGCATGACGCTTTTTATAAATGTTTAATACTTAAAATATCTTAGTGTCGTTTAGCTCATGAACTCAAAAAATCTTTGTATGTAAAGCTCGGGCTCGAGCTCGATCAATAAATGAGCTGCAACATAAGCTCGAGCTCCGGCTCGAGAACGTTTTGGCTCGACTCGTTCAAGCTTCTTACCAATCCGATCCTGAGTTTTCGCGAACAGCTCGGCTCATTTCCACCCAAGATATAGGTAAACATTTTTTTACCCTTTTTCCTACCACCCTAAATATGTGCTTAGCAAATTCGTTTTATCTATATACTACTTATAATGTATACATCACTTTTCTTTAAACTTAAATAGTAACAACATCCATCATTAAAATATTATTATGTATATTGTTTAATCCTCAAACTTTTATTATTTTTCGTTTATAATCTATAAATTATTTTCTCACAATGACTATAAATTTAATCTTGCATCAAGAGCCATACAAGAATAACAAGTTCGCAAAAATAATTATTTGCCACTATAAATCGTAGCTTGTGGTGGTTTTTCAAAGTTTTGGACAAGGATTAAAAAAAAAGTGAAAATGAAATACGAAAGCATTAATAAAACACCTGTTACATTGAAGGATGACCTGCAAGTGCAAGTAAAGGTCCAGCTGTACATCTTCCCCCAAATCAAATTTTAGGGTGTTTCAAATTCCACAAAATCACACTACTATAAAATTAAACAAACCCAATTTATTTATTTATACTTCATTTCAATTGTTTCTTATATCTTCATCTATCTGCTAAAATCATGGCGGTATGTTTATTTAGCTCATTTGTTTGCTGTTGCTGTTAAGTTGATCATTATATTAATTTGCTTTTATTTATTCCTAAGATGATTGTCATTATGCTGTTGTTCTAAGGGGGTGTTTGGCATTGTGTTTTGACTGTGATTAATTGTTTTGAGAATTAGGTAACATAAGGTTATGGTGCTTGAAGTTGTGATTAAGGGGGTGTTTGTTTTAGCTTTATTTTCGGGCGGATGAGCTTATTTTTCATAAGCTCATTTTTTTCGGCTTATTTTCTGTTTCCAAGTTTTAAGTTGGTATAGGCTCAAAACTCATAATATTAATAGTAATAAAAAAGCCGCCTCATAAGCCCAAACATAAGCTAAAACAAACATGTACTTAATGTGTGTTCAACATTATTTTGAAACGACCCTTAATGAATCAGGTAACTAAGTCTACTTTTAAGTTGAATATTTCATTCCTATTAGGTCAGACAATCATAGGTATGCCCAAATACCATGAACGTTTTTTTCCGATGTTTCCAAAATGTGAGGCCATACACGCGTGATCCGTATCTTATAGCTAATAACAAGCATTTTCTACTTTTGCAGGACAAGGGCCCACCGTTGCCGAAGTTTGGTGATTGGGATGTGAATGACCCTGCATCAGCCGAGAGTTTCACAGTGATATTTAACAAGGCCAGGAATGAGAAAAAGACGGGTGGATCGCAATCTCCGTCTAAAAATGACTCCGCTTATAATAAGCATGAAACAGCTACTTCTGTGAAGCCTCAGTCTGTAAGTTTTGATTGTTGCTTGTATACAATATAATAGCAATTACTTCAGTTATTATGCTCTAATGCATAACAAAAAAACCATCCAATATTGGCTGTAAAAGAGGGAAAGTTGCATTAAAAAGTGCGAGTATCACCAAAGGGCTTGTGTCACAATGGTACCCCTTGTTGTGAGAAGCTCCCCAACCAAATGGTTGTGGGTTCAAGTCCCGCTTAGGACATGTGAGATAGTCTGTGTGTGTATTTCGTGAGATAGTTAGTTGCCGTTCAAAAAAAAAAAGAAAAAGTGCGAGTATAAAACTTTTTATACCCCATAAAGAATCTTCAAACCGTGAATCATTTTTATGTTAGCTAATTTTCCAAGCGAAGTGTTTGCTATAGACAATACACCATGTTATAAAAAGTCAACATGGTCAAATTACCCACACGCTTTTATTTCAGATTTTTAAGACATTTGACTTGTATTATAAAAAGTCAACATGGTCATATTACCTTAAATCAAATGTCTTGAAAATTTGTTTTCTAGCCTACTAACAAGGTTGGTTTACAAATAGAAATTCGAGTACTTCTGTTGTTTTTCACTTGAAAAGGCTTGATTATTGTAATGGGTTTATTTATTTATTTAAATGGCTTCTTGTCAATATAAACTTACAAAAACAAAACTGTCTTTTGCAGAAGAAATGGTTTTGTTGCATTTGATAAAGATGATTGAAAGCACACTCCTGGAGTGTTTTTATACTTCCATAGGGCTGGAGCTTGAGTGAAGCTGTGAAGGGTCTTACTGGGTTTCCTTTTGCTATGATTTTTGCTGTCTTGTGAGTGATTATGCGAGTTTTTGGTGTCCTTTTCCTGTTGTTTTTATTTGAGTTGTTATTTTGGGTTTTACTGTACCCATTTTGAACCTTACATATCATTATCATATTTTGCGATGTGATTATGCTCTACGCAGTTATGCAGATCTCTGATTTTTTTTGTTTTGCGATGATTCCGTGGTGAATTCCGAATATGATATATAGTTACCATGAAGTTTAGTTGATAGAAAATTGGCTAAATGGTTAGTAGAACGAGATTTAAAGAACCCATGTAGCCGTTGGTTTATCATTGTTCTAGTCCGTATATAAACGCCTCATTTACCGAGACTTGAGAGTCTTGCTCAAGTTATCCAACTGTATAATCTGCAAATGAGATTATCCACTACATTCCTTGTTACCAATGTATACTTGCTTGTTGGCCAAGGTATAGAAATGCAAACTTCTTGACTTTTAGTTGTCAAACGTAAAAACAAATCTTCGGTAATTTTTTTACTTGGCCAGAACTGGCAATGAAGTACAATGGCTAATCTGCTATAGCTCATAAAAATGTGCAAAAAAACGCATTAGAACACTTGCATTTGGCGCACATAACATAAAGTACAAGTGCCGTCTGGAATTCTGAATGCCACTTTATAGTCCTTGTCGGGTAGTGGTATACTACATCTTCTTCTTACACTCTTGAAGACCCAAGCTTTCGCTCAAACAGGCGTTGCAGAAGATAAACCTGGAGGATGCTAGCTCCAATCAGTGCTGCTGATTCAATCAGCGCCTTGTGGACTGCTCTCTTACCCATTTTTTCATTTACTGCACACATGGAAAAAAGAACGATGTACAACTGTTAATATATAAAACTCAAAAGTCAAAATATATATGTTTTCTTAAAACAGTGTGAAATATATACCAACTGCGTGGCGATCATTCTCAGCTTGTAACCAATGTTGTTCAAACTGAATGTTGTATAGAGCTTCTTCCAGTTTTGCTATCTGATCAAACAACGGCTTGATATGCTCTGTTAGATGAAACCAATAATTATAAACGAGGTCCACATTATGCAAATATTTATTTAGCAAAATGGACATGGTGTTTGTGTTTTGTCATACCATCTTTTGCATGCTGATCATAGTGTGCGAAATGTCCAGCTTGAACATCAAAGTCAACAGTCTCGTGATACGGAGACTTGTTTGTGAAACAAAAGTTATATAAACCTTTTTTCTGAGCTATGAACTCGTGCTTCTCACTAGCGCTGTCATATACATCATAAACCAACTCTCCTGTCGGGTCTCTAATCTGATAGAAGTTTAACACGAGATGTCAAAACTATCCTTGTTTGAATCTCCATAATTTTGAATAATTTTTGTTATTCATACTAACCTAATGGTTAAAGTGAGGCAAAATGTAGAAACCCAATTAGAGATATTGTCCACTTTACTCATAGGCTAATTTTGTGTCAATTTGGTTCACAGATTTCTTGATAAAAACTTCAAAATTGTTGGAGACATAATTGTTATTATGCTTAATATAAAAGCAATCATTGATGATCAAATATGAATTTTCATATAATCTAGTGTTCAAAATAATGCTTATTCACAATAAAATATAAAACATCATATAGCTAAAACTACACGATATCCAGACCTTGGCATATCATAAAACAACAAACTTAAATGCAATGTACATGATTAAAAGGACACGACGAACACGTACAAACAAAGAATGAAACAATTACCATACCACAAGATCAACGCCGTCTTCAGAGAAATGCCAAGGCGATTCAGCCTTGATTACAACGAAAGAAACATGAACAGTATCGCCTTCATATTCGATATTATGAGACAAACATTCTTCTCTATCAATCACAAATCTAATTCCAACAACAACATCGGTCATTACAAAATACGATACGACAACAACCATTATAATTGTCTGAAGCATCATCGTTATTTTGACATTCAATAATATTAGCAAAAAATGAATATACACATATAATGTAGGATTAAATTGGAATTCATATGTTTGATTATTTTGAAAATTTTGTTAGATCCGAGAAATGTAGAAATGATACGACATTGACGTTGTTTTAGGATGATCTTCTTGTTTTAAAACATAGCAAACCTACGAATAAATAAACAAAGTAGTAGGCATAGGTGATCCAAATATATGAAACTCCCTCACATTTTAACTTTTTGAATCGAACTTTAACCTTAAATATTTCTTTTTGTATTATATAATACTTAATAAAATTATACCAATAAAATACATTTAAAACTTAATTCATTTATATATTTTATGCTAGGGTATTATATAATATAAATAAAAATATTTAAAATGAAAATAGATTTCAATTTTAGAATGGAGGTAGCATGTTTTAACAATTTACACAAGTCACGTGCACAACATGTGACCAGTTAGCTAGCATTGGGCGAAAAAGTCTGTTTGTTAAATCTATACTACTTAAAATAGAAGGATGAATCTCTCTCCTCATGGTCTTAAAATTAAGACTTACAAAATACAAAGCCTATTGTACAATACATAATGCACTATTATTGATCTTTCTCATCAATCTTAATTTTAAGACTTACAAGTCTTAAAGCTTAATGTACAAAACACGAAGCACTATTAATGTGGTCAAGATATTTAATGTGGTCAATATATTTAATGTAGTTAATTAATTAACTGGTCAATAAATACAATTTATGCAGTTATTAAAACACCCATTACACAAGAAATACAAATTATCAAGCATATTGTACAACCAACTTAAACACAATTCTTGCATTAAAATGTTACTAATACAAATAATAAAGAACATTATACAATATTCAAGCCCGAACGGGCAACGGTCCAATGGGCCCGAGCCGAACGGGCACGATTCAAACCAAGCGGGAAAAGCGGGTCGAGCGAGTGAGCAAGACTGGCCAAACTGCTCGAGACCGAATGGACACGAGCTAAACGAAATTTTGAAATCAGAATTTATTATCAAAAAGAACATAATAAACTAAAATACATGATTTATCGGAAAATTTTATTTCGGTATCCGTCACGCAACGCTGGAACCCCGCATTAAATGTCACTAATACAAATAATAAAGACATTATACAGATATTCGCCCGAACGGTCAACGGTCAACGGGCAAAATGGGCTTAAGCCCGAACCGTGCGGGCAAACGGGTTCGAGGGCGAATGGGCATGGGCCAAATAGGCACGACCCATCGGCTCGAGCCGAACGGCACGCTGCAAACGAAATTTTGATATCCAGTAATTTATTGTCAAAAGAACATAATAAACCAAAATACATGATTTACGAAAATTTTATTTCAGAGTATACGCGAACGCTACGGCACTCTATAGACTAATAATTCTCAAAACATTCCATTGTAACAACAATCATCGTTTAATTCATATTTCGAGTTAAATTCTTCATTATTTAAATTAATTGTTTTATGAATCAAATTTCATTTTTAATTGATTTCTAGTTTGATCATATCAATTGGTATTAGAGCACTTTCCTGACCAGGTACATTCGATCAAAATCTATTACAATTCCGATTTGTCTATAAATACATATCACATTGTCACATTCATCTTTATTCCCAATCACAAATATGCCACCAAATTCATTTTTTTTTTCCATTTCTCAATCCAAAACACGTTTCATTGAGTCGAAATGGTTTCTACTCGTGGTTCAAATTCTCCTCGTGATATTGATGATGATGCTATGAAAGAAGCGTTTATAGAGATTGTTCCAGCTTCAAACACTACGGCCAACGCTACATTGAACGATATACAAAGTAATATGGCTACTCTCACAGATCGAATTGAAGGATTTTTAATGTTTCAAGAATTTGCACGTGGTGAATTCAGGAAGCTTAACAATGGTGAAAGTACAAGTAATATAGGGGGAACTTAGGGAGGAGGGAGTGGTCACCTAAGACCCTGTGTGCATATCACCTCTATCCAATAAAACCTCCAACTCAAAACTACCCAATTTTACCCTAACACTACCCGATTTGGAGGGAGGGCACCCTAGTACCGATTTTTTTTTTTTTTTTTACATGTCTTCAACCTCTCATTTGCATGCCTTCTTCAACCACCATATTTGTCCAATTTTTTTTTTTTTTTTTTTTTTTTAATGTCCAACTAGCCAACTGTCCATTTTTTCAAATGCATCACCTTCCCAAGCTAGGCTTCCCAAACCGAATTCACTCACCGAATGGGGTACCCGATGCGCTAGCGGCGGTGTTACCGCTCGGGTAAAGGTACCCGAATCCCTTACCCGAGCCCACTCCCTCCTCCCTTATGGACTGTTGACCAAGGTTGACTAAATGATGTTAATGGTCAATTATTTCGTGTACAACAGTTCTTTTTGATTGACAATGTTAGTGCAGATTACAAAATCAGGTTAGTCTCTATGCATTTTTATGATAAGGCCTTTGAATGGCATACGCAATTTATTAAGCCTCATGGTGAAAATGTACTTTGGATTGTGTATGAAAAAAGAGAGCTGATAGATTTAATGTTGTATTTGAGGACCCTATGTAGAAATAAATAGTTAACACATATTTTATACGTTGTAAGTTATGACGCTATTTTGACCGGGTAAAAACGATGTCGTTTTTACGTTTTGTCGCCTCAAGTTTTATGATTGTGCTTAAATTGTCGTTTGGACTTTAGATAGAGCGTGAGAAACGGTGTTGTTTTGGTAGACAAAAGTAATTGTTCCTTCCAATATTTGCAACACGCGCGGGCATCTACTCCTCCCACAAACCAAACGAGATCACATTTATCGCCTCCCACTTTCTATAAAAATCAGCTCAACTTCTTAGACATCCAAACAAGGTTGCGAAACCCGCGTTGACTGGATCCGGATTTTTTGGACCAGTTTTGCATATGTCTCAAGTCAAGTTGTTGAAGGTTATGATGTTGTGAAACCTATTGAAAAAGTTGGATGCCAGTTGTTACTACTGATTGTGGTCAGATCTGATTGGGTGCACACATATTATCGTGATTTTATTTACAAGTTTCTAGAAAATTTATAGCAGTGCACGAGTACTCATACTTATTACTTTTCATTCTTTACTTTCTCTAACTTGGTTAGATTTTTACCTTTAAAGAATTTGTTGCCAAACGATTTTATGGGCTTATTTGAAACCGAACAAGCGCTTAAGAGGATAAGCACTAAAAACTAAGTTTTTTGGTTTCTCACAAGTATTCGATTCTCGATTGTTTTAGGTCAAATTATGTATTTTGTGAACAAATGGATGTTTAGGTTGTGTATTTGAGGTGCTTAGGCGCCTTTGAGCATGTTGCGCGATTTTAGCTAATCTATTTTTGCTCCTTTTTCGTGAGATCTTTGATGTTGTAGCCGTTGATGGTATTTGACGGGGACACCCATATCTTCTTGGGGAACCTAATCACGGTTATGTTTGCGCCAAGGTCGGTGTTTAAGAGCGCACTTACCGATGTCGTTATCTTGGCCGTGCAACCTAATCCAAATTGTAGTTGCAACCCATTGTTGGTATTCGCCATGCGACTATGTGATCAGATCTTGGTCGGGCAATCACACTGAGAGTGTGATTGCAGCCATGTTAGGTGCTTGCCACCGCTAGCGTACTATATTCTAAATGTCGTTTAAAACGGCACGTTATTGTGTCACATATACTAAATGCCATTTAAAACCGAATGGGCTGTGATGATTAACTGATGTCCTCTGTGTGAAATCATATTGTTGTTCCCGTTAACTTGGTTAGATTTAACTACAAAGTTGATCTATCCAAGCTTCATGACTAAGTAATGTATGAAATACTTTGTTAACAAAAGAAGAAAAAAGTAAAGTAAAATAGACACAAAGGTTTTCCAACGTTTAATTCTATTTGCAATTAACAAATAATTATACCCGAGTGTTTGCGGAACAACACTTAGGATTGAAATGACAAGTATGGTAGTCTCCTCTCTAAACTTAAGCTAAGCTTAAGTACAACTATGCTAACCAACTGAGCTAACCTCAAGGAATTAGTTTATCTTTGGAGGAGTAAAAGTGTTTGATAATATCTAAGCATTTAGTGCACAAACCCGCAAACTTGTACTCCTACCTTATGATCCTATTTATGTTGGTGGTAAGGTTCCCACAGGGTAAGATAATCAATAGCAAACCAAATACCAATACAGGTTACCGGATATCACTTGGAATCGTGTTATCACTTTCTAAAGTAAACTATTCGACCCTAATGCCTGGGTATCACAAATATCTACTTGGGATAGACCAAATGTATGTTATTGAATTAGGCACAAATCAATAACCCTTTTGCTTACAAGTGTTTATGTTTTCTGTGTCGCTTCTGTTGGGAATTATACGTTTGAGTTGATAAGACAAAAAGAATGAAACAAGAGGGACTTAATACAACAAGAAGAAAACCTACAAAAAGATGGAAAGACTTGCTTGCAAAAGAAGTTTTATTTATTAGTCCTTTGTAGTATTTTGTAAACCCTAATCCTCTAGTATATAAAGAGGACATAGGTGTAGGTTTTATATACATGTCTTCCATAATGTAATCGACTAAAGGTGTGTGTGTGTCCTAGGCGTATAGTCTTGTAAACGCCTAGGTTATTAGTTTAGTTAGTAGACGTATTCCTATAAACGTCTATAGTTAGTTAGTTGGTTAATGGTGATGAAAACCTTGTTCAATAACAAAGTATCGATTAGTTTATTCCGCTGTGCATGTTGTTAGTTTTTGTTATTGATCCCTAGCTGAGCTTATAAACGATCTTATCAATTGATATCAGAGCGGGGAGCTCTTGATATAGGGATCTACAAGATTTTTCGAAGAAAAAGGTAAAAATTTGAAGCTGTTTTCAATTTTCGCAACTTTCTGCAGGACCGTTTTCAAGAGGGCATAACTTTTTATTGAACCGTTGGATCAAGCTAAATTTTTTTCTGGTGCATCTCAGTATTTTCATCTAACTTTTCACCAGAGGGATTGTGAATTGGAGCTCGCAATCAAAAGTTATTCAATGTCGAAGTCTGCTGCAAAACTAAAAAAATTCCGTAAGGTTACTACAACACTGTTTTGAAACGATGATAACTTTTTCTTTAACAGTTGGATCGGGACGAAATATTTGGTGGATATTCTCTATATAGCCATCTAACGTTACACTGAAGGGATCTTCAATCTGAACTTCCAGTAAAAAGATATAAGGCGTCGAGTTGGTCATTGTGAGTTTTCAAAGGATCGTTAGGGTTTATGCAAAGCATCGCTCTATCCATCTTGAAAGTCTCGTTATTATTGAAAGTCTTCTTTGTTATTCAAAATCTTGCTAAACGAATGTACTTTGGCTAAAGGTAACGCTTCTCATTCAAAGTACTGCTCTGCTCCTTCTCAAAGTACTGTTCAAAGTACTGCTACTTGTCAAAGTGTTGATAATAGGATTGTTTTGGATTTAAGGGGAAGTCGAGCGTTATAAGTGACACACACAAGTTATTGGTTTACACACACAAAGAGATTGGTTTATTTGTTCTTCAATGTTTTAAAAAGCTCATTTTTGGAGATTTATTGGATTAGTTGATTACGAAGAAGGTTAAATATCATTAATTTGATGTTGTAGTTGAGTTACACAGGTTTGTGTTCTTATCATATCTTAAAGTGGGTGTTACACTTTGGAGATAACTTGTTCGTGCTTCAATGATTATGAAAAACGAATTGACGAATAGTAGATGAAGGTTTTCGTCAAGAGATTGCGTTCTCCCTATACATAGGTTGTATACGTTCGATGTCATCTATAGTGCAAGACATAAGACACAAGTTTGGGTTATTCTACTTCTTTATCAAGCTCGTTATATTTGGTTTTTTTCACAAGTGATCATTACAAGGAGCTTACAGATTTGAAGAATTATTTGATGTTCATGCACCACCAAGGGAAGTGTTTGATTTTACTACTTGTTGATCATTATTACTACGCTAGTTGGAGTTTTCATCGTTTTGGATTCATTTTAGTAAGCATTTTGGTGTTCTTCATGGAGGGCAATTCAAACATTGGACGGCTTAGATTGGAAGTATGATATTGGTTCGTGGTGGTCAAGATCATTATTTGCATACATTCCCTATTTGGATAATAACAAAAAGGGAAGAGATGTTTGAGTGGCATGACATGGATTAAGGGAAGACAAAGGAAGACATACTTGTTTCATTCATGGTGAGATCCCGATCTCAATTTCTCTACTCCTAGGAAGTTCGTTCAAGAATGGTTTTGTCATTATCAACTAGGAGAAGATTGTTGGGAATTATACGTTTGAGTTGATAAGACAAAAAAATGAAACAAGAGGGACTTATACGAGAAGAAACCTACAAAAGATGGAAGGACTTGCTTGCAAAAGAAGTTTTATTTATTAGTCCTTTGTAGTATTTTGTAAACCCTAATCCTCTAGTATATAAAGAGGACATAGGTGTAGGTTTTATATACATGTCTTCCATAATGTAGTCGACTAAAGGTGTGTGTGTGTCCTAGGCGTATAGTCTTGTAAATGCCTAGGTTATTAGTTTAGTTAGTAGACGTGTTCCTATAAATGTCTATAGTTAGTTAGTTGGTTAATGGTGATGAAAACCTTGTTCAATAACAAAGTATCGATTAGTTTATTCCGCTGTGCATGTTGTTAGTCTTTGTTATTGATCCCTAGCTGAGCTTATAAACGATCTTATCAGTTTCTATCATGCATGATCAGATATCCTATTTATAGGAAATTACTCTTAGCTAGTCAAATGGAATTATGAGGATTAATCGCCCATTAATCGCCTCATAATTATCCCCATTATAGCAGATAGTGGTTACATGACCAATTAAACATGGTCATTATGCGCTTGAAACCGCCACTGAATAGGTCAATGCCTGTAAGTTGATTCCAGCTAGCGTAAGAAACTTGCCACCGGTACTAACTTAGCACTAGCAGAGGAACTTGCCTACCAAGACTAACTTAGCACTACCAAGAGGAACTTGCCTACCAAGACTAACTTAGCACTACCAAGACTAACTCCGGATTTCTCCACTATAGAGTCGGGATGTTCAAGGACCTTATGGGTGTACACTCCGCACTCTCCCGACCCATTACCGGTGTGAACTAATCCTACAAGTGCACTAAATTTTCCAACAATCCTCCCAAATTTAGTTCACTTCCTTTGCATGAAAAATTAAACATCAAACAAAACATGTGCAAAATGAAAATATCCTAAGGATTGAATTTCCATCTTAGTACATTACACGCTCAAATATTCGAGAATCGGGGTGTTCTAAGAATTGAACCCTTTAACCCATTTGAATACCAAGATAAAATACACAAGTTTTCAAACACTTAAAAGCTCCCGACACTATACAAGCCATGTGTCCATATCCAAATTCATAAATGTTGCAAGAGCAAAAGTCCAAAGCTCCCTGAAGCGGCAAAACTTCAACATTCACATAGGTGGTTCCTCTTTATTCATGCTCCTGCCAAGCAATTTTTCAAAGAAATTAACCATTAAGAAGTAAAGACTTCATCCTCATTTTCAACAGGTTCTCGAGCACAACCTTGGGATGTATCTAAAACATGTGCTCCAATCCATTGAATGTTCAACTTTCCACATTGAACTCAGCCCCAAGTTTCTCGGGAGGAGTTGGGTGTCCTAGCATTCAAAGACTAAGTTGGACTTAAACCCATCCCTTTAGCGACTTTAACACCAAGTCTCTAGCCAATCCCTTCGTCAAGTGATCGCCTAAATTTTGTTGAGATCTAACAAACTCTATAGATACCACCCCATTCATGATAAGCTCACGAATCATGCTATGTCCGACACCCAAGTGTCTAGACTTCCCATTGTACATATGGCTATAAGCCTTTGCCAATGTAGCTACACTATCACAACGGATAGAAATAGGTGCTATAGGTTTAGGCCACAATGGAATCTCAAGAAGCAAGTTTTCAACCATTCACTTTTTACCAAAGAATCGCTAAGGCCACAAATTCAGATTCCATTGTTGAACTGGTGATGCAAGTTTGCTTCTTGGATGCCCAAGAAATTGCACCTCCACCAAGTAGGAATACCCGACCACCGGTAGACTAATTGTCTTCAATGTTACTAATCCAACTTGCATCGGTGTATCCTTCTAACATCAAGGATAACCAAGATATGAGAGACTATAATCCATAGTTCTCTTGGATACTTCATTGCTCTCTCGAATTGCTTGCGAAGAATGAGCACTAGGATTACTAGTATACCGCTCGCCACCCACAACAAAAGCAATATCGTGTCTTGTACAAGTCATGGCATACATCAGCAACCAATTACCCTAGAATACTCAAGTTGAGATACAACCTTGCCATTATTAGGCATCGATTCTCACAAGTATCCATAGGTGTACTCATCGAGTACAATCAAAGTAATTGAATTTCCTCAACACCTTCTCAATATAATGAGACCGAGAAATAAAAATTCTTTACTTTCATGTTTAATCCTTATACCAAGGATAACATCGCCTCCCCATGTCCTTCATGGAGAACCTTGATGACAAAAATTCCTTTGTCGTTAACTCGATTTTGGTCATCCCAAAGATCAACATGTCATCAACATATATATTGACAAATGATGACTCCTTTACCGATTCATCAAATTTGCTATACACACATTTGTCGACTTGGTTAAGAACATAACCACTAGACAAAACCACTTCATCAAATTTTTGATGCCATTGCTTAGGTGCCTGCTTTAGTCCATAAAGAGACTTAATCGCTTTACACACCTTGTTTTCATTGCTGCATGATGAAGCCCCGAGGTTGGTTCATATAAACCTCCTCATCCAATTCACCATTCAAGAAAGTTGTTTTCACATCCATTTGATGAATAATCATATTTTGAATAGATGCCAAAGCAATCAGCAGCCTTATGGTAATCGATACGAGCCACATGGGCATAAGTATCAAAATAATCTATCCCCGACTTTTGTTTAAAGCCCCGAATGACTAGTCTAGCCTTGAACTTTTCAATAGTTCCATCTACCTTCATTTTCCT
This sequence comes from Chrysanthemum lavandulifolium, assembly GCA_022545495.1. NCBI lineage: Eukaryota > Viridiplantae > Streptophyta > Magnoliopsida > Asterales > Asteraceae > Chrysanthemum > Chrysanthemum lavandulifolium. The sequence goes on along the minus strand of CM040243.1, from coordinate 243,427,961 downwards.
TTTGAAAATCCATTTGCAACCCAAAGGTTTGCAACCTGTGTGGTAGATCAACCAACACCCAAGTGTTGTTGCCCATGATGGAATCCATCTCATCATTGATTGCTTCTTTCCGTAAAGCAATATCCTCGGACTTCATTGCTTCTTCAAATGTCTTGGGATCATCCTCAACAATGAAGCAATAGGAGTATTGGTAAGAGACCTCATCCCTTGTTCCTTCAATTAAGTATAATTGAAACTCGTGTCCAAATGACTTTGGATTCCTCGACCCTTTTGCTCTTTCGAGCATAGGTTCGAGTTGTTGAACCACAACCTCATCAAGGACCACCGATGGCTCTTCATCGTGGACCTCTCGATACACCAATGTCATGAGTTCCATTAGGAATCCTCCGACTTGGTCTAGGGACCGATGAGAATCTATTCTCATCAAAGTTTGCATCCCTTGATTCAATTATGGAGTTAATTGAAACATATTCATTAGGTTCAATAACATAGAACCTAAAAGCCTTGGAATGCTCAAGATATCCAACAAAGATGCATTCAATGCCTCTTTCACCCAAAGTTTTCAACTTTGGATCGTGAGTCTTACAATGCCCTACAACCCCAAACCCCGAGATAGTTCAGTTGGGTTTCCTTTAGTCCGTAGTTCATAAGGGTAACCTTGTTCCTTTTGTTGGGAACCCTATTTAATAAATAGCAAGTTGTTAACATAGCTTCACCCCATAACCCTTGACTCACCCCGAATAGGACAACATGGAATTAACCATCTCCTTCAAGACTGTTTTTCCTTTCGTAAATACCATTTTGTTGAGGAGTATAGGAGGAGTCGTTTCATGGATTATACCAACAGATCGAAAATACATAGTATCCATGTACTCACCTCCCTATCGCCTTAATCTTTTATCGTGGACCCAAGTTGCAATTCAACTTCGCTTTAAATACTTTGAATTTATCTAATGCTTCATCCTTAGTATGTAATGTATAGACATAACAAAACCTAGAAGCATCATCAATAAATGTCACAATGTACTTCTTATTCCCCAAAGAGGAGTGGCATGCAAATCACACAGTCATCGTGTATTAGCTCCAAGAGCTTAGTTTCACGCTTAACACCGAAAAGGTTTCTTAGTTATTTTGGTCAACATGCAAGTTTTACACTTTTCAGTGTTCATGTCAAATGCCGGGATTAACCCATCTTTAGACATATCTTGCATCCTTTTATAGTGTATATGGCCAAGTCTAGCATGCCAAAGGGTAGAGTCACCAGTCGTAGGTGGTCATAAAGGTTGAATTATCACATTCATTAACAATATTCAGCCCGAACATTTGATTACACAAATATCCAAAACCAATAAATACACCACTTTTAGACAAAACAAATTTATCGATTCAATAACTTGTTTAAAACCATGATTATTCAAAACACTACTTGAAACCAAGTTTTTCCTTATATCGAGAACATGAATAACATTAAACAAAGTTACAATCTTTCCGAACTAAACTTAAGATCTACACAACCACGCCCATGCACCGTGGCTATTGACTCATTTCCCATGTGAAGAATAGAACCATCATTCAGTGACTCATAAGTCTTGAACCAGCTTCTATCTTTGCACACATGAACAGTTGCTCCAGAGTCAACCCACCACGCAACATCATCATCCTGCACATAGTTTGATTCAGATACATATGTAACATAATAAACCTGAAGAGATTCATTAAACATATTCTGACCTTTCAGAGGAACTGAACCATTCCCTGATCCACTAGTGCCTGATCCATTGGTTTTACCACCAATCTTAACACCTTTGCAATCCCTTTTAATGTGACCAGATTTGCCACATTTCCAACAAGTAGGTGTTGCCTTCTTGTTAGGGTCTGCCCTTGTGTTATCCTGATGTTTACGTTTACCCTTGTTGTCATTGTACCTGGTGGAGTTGTTATGCTCCACCATATTGACAACAGATGCACCAGTAGCATTGCTACTCTTTGCTTGTCATTATCCTGCACCCTGAGAGATTCCTCAATGCGCAGATGACTGCCCAACTCAACAAGAGTTAACTCTTCCTTCTTATGTTTCAAGGTATGCTTGAAATCTTTCCAAGAAGAAGGAATTTTATCAATGACACAAGAGACTGAAATAGCCTCATCCATGTGCATATTGTGTTGTGTAAACCTTCCAAGTATACCAAGAAGTTCATTGTATTGTTCCATAACCGGTCTTGAATCACCATTTTGTAATTTGTGAAATTACTTACAAGGAACTTCTTACTTGATGCATCCTCACCATATATTTGGCATCCAAGGAATCCATAGTTCTTTGGAAGATTCAAAATTCGATAAATATCAAAGAGAGAATCGACATACCATTGAGGATTAAACCTCCGCAAATGTAATCATCATTCTCCCATTTGCTCCTCTTCCCGATATGTTCCACAAGAGCATCATCCCCATCATCGAATATGTGTAGTCGAACATAGACCACACTCATGCTTGAAAGAAGAAAGTGCATCTTCTTTTGCCATCTTCGAAAATCCACCCCTTCAAACTTGTCAAAGTTTGAGTTAGAAGCCATGTGTTTCATAGCGAAGCCCATTGATTATCACAAAATAGTTTACTTTGATTATTGGTGGTAAGGTGCCCAACAGGTAAGATAATCAATAGCAAACCAAATACCAATACAGTTACCGGATATCACTTGAATCGTGTTATCACTTTCCAAAGTAAACTATTCGACCTTAATGCCCGGGTATCACGAATATCTACTGGGATAAGACCAAATGTATGTTATTGAATTAGGCACAAATCAATAACCCTTTTGCTTACAAGTGTTTATGTTTTCGTGTCGCTTCTATCATGCATGATCGATATCCTATTTATAAGAAATTACTCTTAGCTAGTCAAATGGAATTATGAGGATTAATCGCCCATTAATCGCCTCATAATTATCCCCATTATAGCATATAGTGGTTACATGACCAATTAAAATGGTCATTATGCGCTTTAACCGCCACTTGAATAGGTCAATGCCTATTACAAGTTGATTCCAGTACTAGCAAAAGAAACTTGCCTACTAGTACTAACTTAGCACTAGCAGTAGAAACTTGCCTACCAATACTAACTTAGCACTACCAGTAGGAACTTGCTTACCAATACTAACTTAGCACTACTAGTAGGAACTTAGCACTACCAGTACTAACTTCTTAATCTCTCCACTATAGAGTCAGGATGTTCAGGGACCTTATGGGTGTACACTCTATACCTTCTGACCCATTACCAGGTGTGAACTAATCCCACAAGTGCACTAAATTTTCCAACAATTTATACACAAGTGTAATGTACAACTTACTATAAAAAGACAAAATGACAGAGCTATATTGACAAAATACTTACGTATTTTGTCTCTCATATAAATAACTACTTTGGGTATAGGACAAAAGTGCTTTCGATCAACAATGATGACCAACTCTTGGTCTTTAGCCTTCAGAAAAGTTTTACCTTTGCTTGATAAGGACTTCCTTTATTCATTTCAAACTTGTCCCGCCTTGTCCTTCTTTTTGATTTAGTCTTCGCCTTTAAGTCTTCGCCTTCATATTTGTTGAGAGACTTGTGGTTCAAAGGAGTTATTGTCATCACTCCTGAACCCATCACCTTCTTATTTGGTTCAGTATCATTCACCGAGTCCCGACTCACCGAATGGAAAGTATTTCTTTTTAGGCTTGTCATGAGCTTCCTGAAGGTGATGCATCGAGGACTGTTCACTCAGTGAGTTAGTAGATGTTCACGGTTATTTAAAACTTAGGTTATTTTCTATTCAAATCCTAGTTTAAGAATACTTGGGTACTGAATGGACCCAACAGTTTCCCCCAATTTGGATATAAACATAGCCTAAGTGTAATGTTCAGTGTAAGTGAGCAAAGGTCTTCTTCTTACATTGAAGATCTTAGAAAGTAACTGATAAGGTTTTAAAAGGTACCATTTTGAGGGGTCATTTAAGTCCTTATTTGATCACTTTGTATCCGTTATTGCTTAATATCGTTCCTTTTCACTTTTAGGTCTCGTGAAGGCAAAATCTTGGAATGGCACTTATTTGGACGAAAAGGCGCGAATATATGAAGAAAATGGCCAAAGTCGAAATCGAGACACTCACGATCACCGAATGTAGAAGGCGACGGCGTCGAGCTATTTGCGGCGCCGTCGGAGAATTATTGTGACGGGTCGAACTCAAAACTCGTGTTTTCAAGAGGCGGCGTCTAGTTGTGAAAGAGTAGGCCGTCGCTACTCGACGGCCTAGATGCGATCCGCACGACGCCGGTCAAGAGGACGGCGTCACGGACATAAGGTGACGCCGTCGCAAGGTTAACGTGGCCAAGACGAAACCCTAATGGCGGCGACACGGGCGTCACTAAACATAAGGTGACGCCGTCGCAATTGTAATCTTATATATAGAATCCGAATTTTTCGGTCTTTGTGTGGAGAGTCTTTGGAGTAAAACCTAAAACCGAACCTAAGGTGTCTTGTACAGATTTTAGGGTTTTAACCCTATCTTACACCAAGATAAGTCTTTGCTTCATTAATTTAATTATGTCTTTGATTATTTGTGTGTATGCTTGCATGTTCTCCATGTCCGGCTTAATTTATTTGTGTGTTTGCTTAGGAAGTATGAAACTTAATTATTGAATATTGATTGGTTGTTTCTTATTTTAGTTGATTAATGATCTAGTAATGCGATAGGTCATTCGTTGTGTACTAATGCTTGATTCATCTTTGAAAACCTTAGAGTATGATTACACGAGTGATTGTAGGCTAAAACATCCGAAGAGTGCCTTAGAGTAGGAGTCTATAATCTCTAAGTGGATTTGTAGACAAGACCCTTTGGTAAGTTCAAAGAGTTAGGAGAAACGATACCCTACAACTTTAGAAACACAACGCAACTAGGAATAAGACGTGACACTCAACCATCAATAGGAGATAATTAAGAGTAATACAAACTAAGTAAACACATCTTTAAACTATCATACGAGCACACATTAATTAGACATAGACTCCCACAACCTTAGTTTAGATAATTAGATAATAGTAGAGTAATCGGTAGAAATACCAACCCCCAAATCCAATACCCGAGATTCGTACCTTTCCATTTTCATAAAATATAAAAGATAAAAAATAATCTTCTTCAACCTTAACCTTAGCGTAGTAACTCCTACTAGCATTCCTATTCCCAGAGAACGATATCAATACCCGTGGCTTACCCTAATTACTACACTACAACGATTAGGTTCACGCCTAGGTGTTATAAAACTTGCTCAAGAAAAGGAAGTTCCTTTGACCCCGACGACGCGTGCAGCGTTATCAAGTTTTTGGCGCGGCGCCGGAATAGAATAGCTAGTTAGTAGTCCACCTCGCTTAGGTTTCTTTGCTTGATTCCTATCAAGTAAACTTTTTTCTCATTTTAGATTCCTCTTAGTCTATCCCCTTCTTTGTGCCTTTGTTCGTAAAACTTTTCCATTGACTCTTCCGCTCACCATTATGGAGAACGCGAATCCGCCAAAACTTTCACCCAATCAACGAAATCCACTACATAATCTACCCTTTCCACTCCAAAATGAGATCTTGAGGTTCCAAAGAACATCATGATGAATCCTTTCCGAGGCTTGGACTCGAATTAAATATTTATTGCAAAAGTCCTTTATCATGGTATTGACTTCTTGTTTCCACCGCAATTCTTTTACACTCAGACGCCCACGAAACCCAAAGGAGGCTTGACTATGTAGCGGATGGGGATATTTGGGGATGTGGTGTTCGACATGCATGGAAACCTTTGAGATTCACGCAATTTAGAAGTGGAACATGGGACCCAAAAATCTAATCTTTAGACCTATTTTCAATTTGGAAACTTGATCGGAAAGGTTGTTTAGGAAGGAGATGATTAGAGTTGAGGTACCAAGGTGCATGTCATGGTTAGGCGCTACCACAATACAAAATGAATACATAGGTGATCTTGATAAGATGGAGGATAGAGTAGAAAATCCAACCCCATCGGATAACCCACAAGTCTTACCATCACTGAGGAACACACATCGCCTATAACTTACTCGGAAGAAGTAGAAGAGACTATAGGAACCCCAATTAGAGAACCTTTGGACCAAACGCCATTAGAGAATGTAGGTTTAGATGCTTGTTGTCATGACCTCTCTTAGTCCTAGGAAGTTCCATATTTTGATGAACCGGAGCCTCACTTAAAACCTTACCCAATTTTCCGTCTTTAGATGTGAATCTTGGAATTGAATTAGGCCCCAATCCACCCATCAAAATAGATAGTCCGGTAGTTGCTTGATAAAGGTGGTAGATTCTAGGCCATGTAGAGTAGAAGCCGATATAGGAGTAACCCATGACCTACACACTTATATCACCCATTCATGGTTGATAACAAGAAACACTATGGGTTTAAACCGGGTTTATTAGGTCAAGATGGATCCTTAACCATGAATCTTTTGAAGTTGGTAGAAAATGATCCATTCTTAGAGAGAGATTTGATTCTCTCGCCACGCCAATAGACTTAGGTAAGGTTATAATGAATAGAGCACACTTCTTTGAGCATATAAATCACCCATCATCCTCTCCTCACGTAGCAAATTTCCACCCTAAGGGTGTGTATTGCTACTATCACCCGCACTTGAACTTAAGTGTAGGAAAACTTCCCTTTATCTGTTAAATAAGGGTAGAGTCGGGCTCGTGACTCGAACAAAAACAAGCGCTTCTTGGGAGGCAACCCATGTGTATTTGTTTTCATTTTCATTTGTGTGTCGTATATCTTTTATTGATTGTTTATTCTCATGTTTAAATTTGTAAAATGCTTTATTTTGTTTTAACCTCGTCTTAATTGCATATAAAGGTATTTTACATAAGGGATAAGTGTAGGGAGGATTACACACGTTTTCAAAAGAAACGTAAACATGAGAATAACAATTAACTAAAAGATATATATGTTTGTTTGTTCGAGTCAAATGCTTGTATCGAGTCATAATGGATGTTTTGCGTAAATTTTTCCGATTCTAAAGATGTAAATTTTCCGAATTTTTTCCGTAAAATCGCAGACCGCTTTTTGTCGGGATAACTGACGTCGAGATTGCAACGACGGCGTCGAGAAGGAGTAAAACATCGATTACTTTTTCTCGTTTTACGAGCTACTTATAAATTTTGGAATTTTCCAGTCTTAATTTTCTTAGAAATTCGTAAACATCCATTCCACAAGCATTATATCCTAGTTTAAATCGAGTCTTATATATTATTACCGCCGATTTTACGTGAAGGTTTCGCTTTGTTTTCTTCAAGTGTGCGGTTTAGTTTGTCAAGAAGAAGTTACATAAGATTGGAAGGAGCTATTCACGCATAAATTCTTCTTGAAAAGAATTTAACCACCACTTTACACGGATCCTACCGAGCTAATCTAGGAGTATTAGTTTCTTTCGCTTTTAATTACCTTCTTTTATCATAACTTTGATACTTTCGGGAACATTGGGGACAATGTTCGGTTTAAGTGTAGGGAGGAAAATAAACGGAACTTTGAAACTATGCTTATCCTTGACTATTTGCTTTGTCTAATTGTGATTGTGTAATAAACCATGAGAAAATGTCGGTTAGGGTAATTTTGGCACCAAATTTAAAATTTTTCATGACATATAGGAGTGGGCCATTAGTCTTAACAAAAGCGCCTCATGGATAGGAAGTTATATGACTAGCACAAAACCCTTACCACCCAAATTCCACCCAAAATGTGAGGATCGCCTTAGATTAGTAGGAATAAAAGCATTCATCTTTAATGCTTAGAGTGTGAACCGGTAGTATATTAGATTCTAGAACTTGTTTTGTGATGCATTCCGAGATCGCATGAGGCTACACTTGTGTAGTTAGGAATAACTAAATGATAAGAGGCATTAGGATAACCCTTGTTTGATACCGTAATATAATTACTTCTTCCACATCGGTTGAGTAATTCCCCACACCCTTTGCGTTGTACTCATTTTAGTACACGATACCCCTAGTTAACCCCTCGAGCCTATCCTTTTCGCGGTTCTCGTGATATTTCGGTTTTCCGGAATATCAATGAAAACATTGTTTACACCCCACCCCAATATACACCCAAATCGCCTTAGCCTACCCCTTATGCACTCACTTTTAGTGCAAATGTTTGTTATCACCCTAAACCCTTAGTTCAATTATCTAGTTGCTTGCATAAGTTGCTAAGTCGAGTCATATCCTTTGTATACAGCTTTGGGATGATTGGGATTCATGGAAAAGTTAAAATTTATGAAATGACGGGAAGGGAACGTTAAATTCAAATTCCCTTTGTTTATGTAATAATGTACCCCAAGTGTTTTGATCTTTTCAAATCGGGTCAAATTAGTATTAGAGTAATAAAACTCAAGTGTAGGGAGATGCTTATAAATCCCTAGTATTTTGATGTTATCTTAGAGGATGGTAGAGTAAAAGTGTATGAAAAAAAAAAAAAAAAAAAAAAAAAAAAAAAAAAAGAATAGAGTAAAAAAAAAAAACATACTACTGGCCACCATCCTACATCTATCCTTTAAATTTATGTTTGTTTATTTCGCTTATCTAGAGTTTAGAGTGTCGAGTCTTGGCTTAGCAACGCCATTCTTCATATGCGCTAACATAGAGATTTTGACTTACCACCACTAAATAGCCTATCCCACCAAACCCTTATTTCCTACCGTAAGCCTAACGTTACAACCCTTTAAAGACCTCTTTGATAGTCTTTCCTAGGTGCTTACGCCAAAGCGATGGAGGTTTGATCTATTCTCAAGCCTATGGTAATCTATGTACTAGGACCGGTTAATGAGTGTTTATCTTCCATTTCCTATTTGTTATATTTCATGTATACACCGAGAGAGATGTGAGTATCCAAACACCCCATGTGAGGTGCTAGTATGTAATTTCCGTGCTTGTTATGACTTTTTGGGCTTATATGTGTTGTGGACCGTTTTGAATTAATGCCGAATGACCCTAACTTATAATTAATTGGTTAAAAGCACATTTGCTTGAGGACAAGCAAATAACAAGTGTAGGGATATTTGATAAGGTTTTAAAAGGTACCATTTTGAGGGTCATTTAAGTCCTTATTTGATCACTTTGTATCCGTTATTGCTTAATATCGTTCCTTTTCACTTTTAGGTCTCGTGAAGGCAAAATGCCGAATGGCACTTATTTGGACGAAAAGGCGAATATATGAAGAAAATGGCCAAAGTCGAAATCGAGACACTCACGATCGCGAATGTAGAAGGCGACGGCGTCGGGAGCTATTTGCGACGCCGTCGGAGAATTATTGTGACGGTCGAACTCAAAACTCGTGTTTTCAAGAGACGGCGTCTAGTTGTGAAAGAGTAGGCCGTCGCTACTCGAACGGCCTTGATGCGATCCGACGACGTCGAAGTCGAAGAGGACGGCGTCACGGACATAAGGTGACGCCGTCGCAAGGTTAACGTGGCCAAGACGAAACCCTAATGGCGGCGACACGGCGGCGTCACTAAACATAAGGTGGCGCCGTCAATTGTAATCTTATATATAGAATCCAATTTTTCGGTCTTTGTGTGGAGAGTCTTTGGAGTAAAAACCTAAAACCGAACCTAAGGTGTCTTGTACAGTATTTTAGGGTTTTAACCCTATCTTACACCAAGATAAGTCTTTGCTTCATTAATTTAATTATGTCTTTGATTATTTGTGTGTATGCTTGCATGTTCTCCATGTCCGCTAATTTATTTGTGTGTTTGCTTAGGAAGTATGAAACTTAATTATTGAATATTGATTGGTTGTTTCTTATTTTAGTTGATTAATGATCTAGTAATGCGATAGGTCATTCGTTGTGTACTTAATGCTTGATTCATCTTTGTGAACCTTAGAGTATGATTACCGAGTGATTGTAGGCTAAAACATCCAAGAGTGCCTTAGAGTAGGAGTCTATAATCTCTAAGTGGATTTGTAGACAAGACCCTTTGGTAAGTTCAAAGAGTTAGGGAGAAACGCATACCCTACAACTTTAGAAACACAACGCAACTAGGAATAAGACGTGACACTCAACCATCAATAGGAGATAATTAAGAGTAATACAAACTAAGTAAACACATCTTTAAACTATCATACGAGCACACATTAATTAGACATAGACTCCCACAACCTTAGTTTAGATAATTAGATAATAGTAGAGTAATCGGTGAAATACCAACCCCCAAATCCAATACCCGAGATTCGTACCTTTCCATTTTCATAAAATATAAAAGATAAAAAATAATCTTCTTCAACCTTAACCTTAGCGTAGTAACTCCTACTAGCATTCCTATTCCCCAGAGAACGATATCAATACCCGTGGCTTACCCTAATTACTACACTACAACGATTAGGTTCATTGCTTAGGTGTTATAAAACTTGCTCGAAGAAAAGGAAGTTCCTTGACCCCGAACGACGCGTGTAGCGTTATC